>LAPY01000604.1:83644-105663 GCA_000970635.1 Eragrostis tef
GAGCCCTCGCCTGCCGGCGGCGATGAAATGAGCGCAGCTGAGCAGGACAGGAAAGTGCATACCTATGGTGATTGGTGATGGCTTTACACATGCCTCCCACATTGTGTCCCCAGATTTTTTGCTCAGGGACACGTACTACGTACGAATATGTAAATTGTTCGGTGCGCCCTGTGAGGCCGCACGCACGCGTGGTGTCCAATAATTTAGACGCCTCTTCCCGACGGGTCATGCATTATTTAACGTCTAACGCAATTCGATCAGGAGTTGCATTGCACCAGAATCGATCTCTTCGTGTTTACCTACTCCCTTGATTTGGTGATATTGCCCGCGACGTCGTGCTGCCGGTCTCGACGAACGGCGCCAGGCGCCAAGAGATTGATGCGCTGGCTTGCATCCTGCACCGCTCACAGTTTGATTGCCCGTGTAGTTCGGATGGTCTCCATATGCTGGATGTTGTGCGTGCATTCGATGTTTTGGATTTTGATGGAGGAAATGGGCACCAGGTGCTGCAGTTTTGGTGATTTCAGCTCGTGGGCTGAGATTCATGAGCTCTCATTCCACGAGCCTATCGCGCACCACTGTTTTTCGTTTTTTTGGGGCATATGTCTACTATTCTTGGGAGTGATTGAGAGGTCGCAGTCCGCGCTGTCCGCGACGGCGAGGGGTCCTGACTCCTGACTTCACGCTAAAAAGTTCGCACAAGTGACATGCCAAAGGAAAAGGCTCTCTGTCGGTAAAAAAATGTGTTGCCGTCCGATGTATCGGTGATTCGGTGGACGGCCGGGACAATTCCAACCGCTCTGATGGGTTCAGCAAACGATTCCTAATCCTACCATTACCAGCGAACACGCCGCGACCCGGCAGTCCGTTTGTCCTCTCTCGAAAGCTCCAAGTCATCTTCTTCCATCCTTGCCATACGCCTCACCGCAAATTACATGTTTACCATTTGGTTCTCACATGATCTCATCTTCAAAAGGATGGCAAATGCGTTCGCCTTCGTATAATACTTCGAGTGCAGAAAGCAAAACAACATGAAAAAATGAAAAATCTTTACTCTTTACATGGTGGAGGGTCAAGAAAATACTTAGGACAATAAAACTACATCATTTCAACTTTCATCTACAAAAGGAAGATACATACTCCTACCCAACAATCCCTTCTGCAGGGGGAATTCATAGAACATTTTTGTTTTGAATCAATCAAACATTTTATAGTAGAACACATGAACTTGATGGGGGATAAACTCAAAGCATCCCCTACCCATCATGGTTCCATCGCTAATAATCAACATTGCTACTAAAAAGAAAATCTTCAACCATAGATATATATTGCTACGTTCAAGAAATAATAGTATAATGTATGAAATTGTTGTTCTAGATGGTATCATTCTAATATTTCCCGTGTCCATCCTGCTTGAAAAGGGAGTTCGGAAAACAAATCGAAGGATATGTAGATATGAGGTATTGGATTGCATACAACATAAATGTCGCTTTCTCACGTCTCGAACAAAAATTCCTCCTACCGATTAAAATATTGTGCAATCAATATTGCCATTTGAGAAATCAATCTTTCTCTGCCAAGGAAAATTGATTCCTACCAATTTATGTCCTCCCTACCTCGTAATTGTATATCAATGATCCGAGGCATTAGATTGCATAGTCGCTTTCTCAGGTCTCAAACTAGAATTCGCTTTCTCGGGTCTCAAACGAGAACTCCTACCGATTAGAATATTCTGCAATCAATATTGCTATTTGAGAAATCGATCTTCCTCTACCAAGGAAAACCGATTCCTACCAATTTATTTCTTGCACCCTCGTAATTGCATATCTATCACATGAGGCATTGGTTGCAGACAACATAAATGTCTCTTTCTCGCGTCTCCAATAAGAATTCCTACCGATTAGAATATTGTGCAACATTGTCATTTGAGAAATCGATCTTCCTCTACCAAGGAAAACTGATTCCTACCAATTTATTTCTTCCCTTATAACTTATATCTTTTCCACAACTTTTAGGATATATCATCAATTTTTGTTCTACAAAAGTATCGCGCACAACTTCGATAATTTATTTTGCCTTCGTCTCAAGAGCATTATAACTATACAATATACAAAATAGCACCGACTACATTATTATTCTAAATCTATCATGATATAGACTAATGGTTTTCTCCAAGGAAAGCCGGAAAGAGCACACAGAATTAATTCCACTATGAGAGTGTGGCTCTACCAAGAGGGGCATTACAGTAAATCATTTTTTTCCCCTCACTTTCCTTGGACTGCTATATAAAAGGATAAGCTCCCTGTGCAAGCAAAAGCCCACAGAACAGGGGAGGCGACTTGCTTCGTACTGCTCACCTAGCCGTTTCTCCCCCTAGTCTCTCGCCCCTCCCCGCCGCCGGCGATCGCCGGAGACCGGCACTGCCGCGGGCACCCCCCTCGCCATGGCCTTGCAGGGGAAGAAGCTCATCAACGACCCCGACGGTAACAGCCATACGCGCCCATTCTCCTCCATTTCCTGCTCAATTCCGGGCGGTTTCTCTTCGATTGCTAGGGTTTAATCGCGTCCGATGGTCTCGGCGGGGTTTCGTGTTGGTTTGACTTTGCAGATGTGGTGACGGAGTTCATCGAGGGGCTGGTGGAGACCTACCCGGGCCTTCAGTATCTGGATGGGTTCCCTCAGGTGAGTTTCGTCAGAGTGAACAAGTCGGAGTTGCTCTGCATGCATTTTATGTTGAATTCCTTCGGAAATTTGTGCAGATTAAGGTTGTTATTCGTGCTGATGTCATTCGTGGTGCCTATGAAAAGGTTGCAGTCATATCAGGTACTGTTCTGTTAGGCCTTGGTTTAGCTGTGCCTTGTTTGGGATACCGTATCTGGTACAATCTAGCCTGAAATTGATTTTACTTCACTCTTCGTACCTCACATTAAATGATTTCGGTGCTTGTAGGATTGCTTCATATGCTTGTTATCATAGCATTCCAGTATAATGGGCGGGTCTAGTGTGTACTCCTAATTGCTTGATTTACACAGCCTTTCATCAATGTGGACTTAGTGATAGGTTATGTGTGAACTACCATATGCCTTTTTATTTTTACCAATTTCAGGTAATAACATTTGTACATTAACATAGCATAAGTAGGTCCATCCCAGGAATGGTTTCTGTAATCATAGAAGACATGTATTTCATGTAAACTGGGAATGCTGCATGTCGCAGCATTGTCATGTAATAATAGATGCCGCTTTCCCTTGTGAATGGTGGTGCATAATGGCCCTCGCAGGGAAGATGCATTATGTCTATTTTGGTCTTTACATACTGTTCACCCCCATCATACTCTAGGTTCAGACAATCTTAGCATGGGAATTTATTTTGGTTGTTTGACAAAAATTTGGTCTGGACACTCCATTTGTTTGAGGCATATTTTATTTGACTGTTATATTCTAAATGCTTATTGTGCATGCTGATTTTTTAATAGGTGGTGGAAGTGGCCATGAGCCAGCCCATGCTGGATTTGTTGGGCCAGGGATGTTGACTGGCGCTGTTTCTGGAGATGTCTTTGCTTCTCCACCTGTTGATTCAATTTTAGCTGTATGCCTTTTGTAAAACCTCGTTGAGTTGCTTTACTTGCTTATAAATCACTCTAGTTCATGTTCCTACTACATGTTCTCATTGTAGGCTATTCGAGCTGTAACAGGTCCCATGGGATGCCTTCTGATAGTAAAGGTATACTTCGCAATAAGAGAATCGTGAGATAATAGGGATCACTTTACATATCTGCAAGATTGTGCGGTCTGAATTATAATTATATGATGCTTAGGGTTGAGCACATTTTATTTTATTACCAGCTTTACATTTTACTACCACTTTCTTCACCTATTTCCCTTTGATTATGCGTAGATAAACATGTTGACAAAAAAGGGGAGGTCAATATGCTAAAAAATGTATCATTTTGCATCTTCTGGCATAGTTCTCTAGAGGTTGTAGTCATGGTAGATAGCATTTGCGTAGTTCCAGATCAGTGGTTCTCTTTACCTAAAACAATTTATCAAGTTTGCTTGCTACTTGTGAAAAATAGCCCTGATAAGATACCGAAAAATAAATCGAGGGGGCAACCTTGAGGTTTGTAATACTATCTGATGATTTCATAATGATGTTGCTGGCACTGCGTTATACCTCCTAGTTCAATGAAATCTGTACTATGCACATGTTTTTAGGAAAAAGGAAATCTTGTGAGTGCTATGTTAGATACTGATGCATACTTGATGCAGTGATACTGGCACTGTCTTTCAAATATTTGTTATGTAGCGCTAGTTTCTGTTTAAACATATCTGTTACGGTTCTGCACCAACCAATCCTTTGCTACATTACACTCCTCACTTCCATTTGTTGGATATTTGCAGAACTACACTGGTGATAGACTTAATTTTGGATTAGCTGCTGAGCAGGCAAAATCTGAAGGCTATAAAATAGAGGTTGATAAACATACAAGAATCATACTAAGTTAGTATGCCAATCGAAATTCAGTATTTATCCTCCAATTGCAGATGGTTATTGTTGGAGATGACTGTGCCCTTCCACCACCTCGAGGGATAGCTGGCAGGAGAGGTTTAGCTGGAACAATTCTTGTGCATAAGGTATTTTATCATTTTTCTTTTATTCTCCCTTGTTGCTCTCTTTGTTATCTTCTCATTTAGTGGCATACTTCTTCTGTTGAGCAATGAGGACCTGAGGAAATTTTTTTCATCTAATTTCAGCTTACCCAAAACACTCTATTAGGTATGTTCTAGATGTGGCATTGGAAAACACTATAAATAGCATAGTTACTTGTAACAATCTGGACAATGGCCTAACTTTCTGTAGGACCAAAATTTGGTTGATTGAACCAAACTTTTTTCCAGCTGCCTTGTAAAGGTTGATGTTATGAAGGATGCTTATAATTTGATATTCGTTTCTCTTAATGAGCATTCCATGCCGATCATACTCTGGCACTAGTATCAATATATTATGGATGTTTATACTCGAAGGAAACAATGCTCTCTTGTAATTGTTTTGTTTATGTTATGCTCTGAAGATTTATAGATCTTTGTTTTTTCCTTTCACAGGTTGCTGGGGCTGCTGCAGAAGCTGGTTTATCTCTTGCAGATGTTACAGCAGAAGCAAAACATGCATCTGAGGTTGTGGGTACGATGGGAGTTGCACTTTCTGTATGCACATTGCCTGGACAAGTATCGTCTGACCGTTTGGGTCCAAAGCAAATGGAGCTTGGCCTTGGAATTGTATGTTTAAACCATATCCATAAGCCATTATCGTTTGCAATTTCTCATCTATCACTTAAACAAACAGTTAAAATGTTTGAATGAATATATTCAGTTTTGTGCACATATACTTGTTTTGAGTAAACTTGAGAATTTGAAATTTGCAATTTCCCAAAATAATAATAAGATATTTATTTCACAGCATGGAGAACCTGGTGTTGCTGTTGTTGATCTGCAGCCAGTTGATATAGTGATAGAGCACGTTCTTAAGCAGATATTATCTCAGGTAAGTTTTTAATTTTGTAATGTTATTGTAATCTCTGTGTTTCTCCATGCTTTGAATAGAATGCAAATTTTAGTTCGTCTTGACTATACTTCAGGAAGATACACTATTGTTTTTCTCTTATCATCCTCTTTCTCACTTCGCACCATGTTTTCTGTTACTCCTCAATTGCAACATGAGCTCTATTTGTTGGAGGGAAAAATGAGCTCATTTTAGGTTGAAATAACTCAATTTGAAAGGTGGGAACTGTTGCTTGTATCATGTCTTCCTTTGCCTGGAAACAGTTTGAAGTGTCCAACTGTCCATATTAAAAAACGGTCCTAGGCTGAATTTAATTGAAATGAAATACTGGGGTGAAATGTGAATTACGGGAAAGGGATTTATCCTCGCCTTCCATGGTTTTCCCTGTTGTACACATGCATCTTGTACACATGCATCTGAGTCATAACACATGTATAAAGGAAGCTTTCTACTTCTGTAGTCCTCTACCCTATAATTATTCATGTGGCGATCTCACATCCTTGCAGGAAACTCAATATCTTCCTATCACAAGAGGGAGCAATGCTGTTCTCCTAATCAATGGGTAATTACATATCTGAACATTTCCCTCGCTGTATGACTTGATAAAGGAAGCTTTCTACTTCTGTAGTCCTCTACCCTATAATTATTCATGTGGCGATCTCACATCCTTGCAGGAAACTCAATATCTTCCTATCACAAGAGGGAGCAATGCTGTTCTCCTAATCAATGGGTAATTACATATCTGGACATTTCCCTCGCTGTATGACTTGAATGATGCAAGTTGAAAATAAATAAAAGTTTTCTTCTGACACATCTGCTATAATGAGGATGATTGTATGTGTCCACAGCTATTGGTTCGTTTTAGTGCTTTCAGTATTATTGTCTGACCTAAGGTGCATTGTTTTTATAACCTGTCTTAGTTCATGTTGAATACATACGAGGGCCACTCAGTGGCAGATCTCAAATCACTTTCATGGTGATTATGCAACAAATGGACCTGCTTAGAAAAGTTTCATATCGATATCTTTTTTACCCAGCATACTGTGGTTCAGGATCTGTCTGAGAAGTGACTTCTAGAGCCCTTCATTCTGCAACATGGATAGCCTAGGTATCGCGTCAAGGGATTGTAAGACTGAATCAGACAGAGCACTAGAAGTACTCTAAATTATGATGACTTGTATTTTCCATGTGTTTGTCTATCTGAGAATGCTTGTTAATTTTCCTCTATTAACATGCTTATATTGTCTAACAAAATATTGTAAGAAAATCAAAGTTGAATCTTACCTTGATTATATTTGATGTCTCTAAAGCGGCATATCACTTCATCTATGCATCTATTTCCTTTATATCCGTTGTTTACTTTACTCTGAGTTGATTGCAATGTGCTAGATATTGTTTAATCCCTTGTTTAATGTACAGATTGGGTGCTACTCCTGTGATGGAGCTTATGATTGCCGCAAGGAAAGCTGTTCCTGAATTACAACTGGAGTATGGGATTGCTGTTGACAGAGTCTACACTGGCTCATTTATGACTTCGCTTGATATGGCTGGTTAGTTCTTAAAATAGTGATGCGGGTACACTTTATCGTCTCTACTTCTTCTACCCCCCTGACCACACATTATTTTTTAAACCACCCCACCCCTTACATACGCACACAAACTGTAAATAGCGTGCATTTCAATTACTATGTGAATGGTTGACTTATGATAATTTATTACCTTATCTTTCAACCTCTCCCCTCAATAAATAAATTTCTATTTTCATTTGCAGGAATCTCTATTACCATTATGAAGTCAGACGAAAACATTTTGCAGAGACTTGATGCTCCCACTAAAGCTCCGGCTTGGCCTGTCGGTTCTGAAGGTATCGCTCTTTATGCAGAAGACTAATTGATTTAATTATTAGATTTCAGGAATCCTTAGATAGCAAGATGGCAGGATCTTTATTTTTCCTTTCCTTTCTACTGCTAACTTTGCTTCATTTGAAAAGTCAAGTTGGGGATACAAAACATTTGTGACGTTGCCTAATAATTTCTTTGGTTTGATTAAAAGCTATGAGCTGTTTCATATTTGGTGTATAGGTTGGACCTATTTAGTTGGATTTTCTTTGTTTTTCCTGCATTTATATGGTAAAACCTTTTTACCTGGCAATCAATTTTCTAAACTTAATTTTGATTGCAGGAAACCGACCACCAGCAAAGTTTCCTGTTCCTGTGCCGCCATCACCTTCAATGAAGGATGACGAGGTAAAACAAATTCCTCATCAGAATTTTTTTAACTGCTCTCTTCCCTAAGATTATCTGGTTTATTGGGAGATGTGCATGAAGTATTTATCAGTTTCTGCTGGTCATGGAGGGCTTAATATTTATATTTTTTGTTTGAGTAAAGTATATAGCCGGTCCCTAAACTTGTCCGGGTGTGTCACTTAGGTCCCTCTACTAAAAATGCTGAATTGACATTCGTAAACTTGTCTAGGTGTGTCATTTAGGTCTCTCTTCTTATATTGACATCCCTAAACTTGTTTGGTTGTGTCACTGAGGTCCTTCTACTTGTATTAGCATTCCTAACCTTTTTTTTTTACCGAATTCATTCCTAAACTTGTTGTGCCACTTAAGTCCAGTCAGAGTCAAATCGAGCGGGCATGACACTTTGGCATACCATTTAAGGGTGATTTTTTCGTTGATATCCGCTTAAGCCTTTTAGTATTTTGTATGTTCATCACAAACTAGAATTTTTCATATACTTTGTGTAAATCTCTACCATGATTTTTTTATATACATACTCTTATTGCTGCGGGTGAGTTGTCGCATACATATGCTGCAAAAGGGTAACATGATTATTGTTTCTTTTCAAAAAGAAAGTATGTAATTCTTTTCATTTAAAAAGGAATATGTACTAGAATTAAGAGTTGACCAAGTTGACTTTGCGTTTTAATCGTAAAGAATCGAATATTATTTTGAGGTACAATTTCTGAGCCAAGCAAAATACTTTTTTTTTTCAGATGACTTGTACTAAAATCTCCATTTATCTAGCACCAATATCACTATATATAGTGACTTTCTGTGCCAAATGGGCCACATCAGCTCTCAAAGTGAGTTTAAACCCACTTGGACTTAAGTGACACAGGATGACAAATTTAAGGATGCCAATATAAGTAGAGGGACTTAAATGACACACCCAGACAAGTTTAGGGATGCAAATTCAGCATTTTCTAAGTAGAGGAACGTAAGTGACACAGCCGGACAAGTTTAGGGACCGGCTGTACACTTTACTCTTTTTATTTCCAATTGTTTGGTATTGCTTATCTTAGTTGATGTCAAAGCAAGTGGAAAGGGGAACAGTGGGAGCAAATATTAGAGATCGGATGCCATCGATTTTTTCCCACAGAAAAGTTATCAATACTTCTATGATTTGTCTTCATCATGCTGGCATATTCATGTCCATCAGTTGCCACTTTCAGTTTCCCAGTTATGATGAATCAGCTATTGCTTTGCAGATTCTTACTCAACCTCAGGAGCTAAGCACACAAGGGTGTATTTTGGAGGCTGCTATTGAAGCAGGCACTAAAGAAATTATCAATATCAAGGATATCCTAAATGAATGGGACAGTAAAGTTGGGGACGGTGACTGTGGAACAACAGTAAGTCACATAGTTCAATGCTTATCCAAACATAGTTATTCTTTTCTAAGATGAAATATTACACTGATATTTTTTCAGATGTATAGAGGTGCTACAGCTATTCTTGAGGATATGAAAAAGCGGTAAGTTAAAATGCATTATTTATATTTATGAAATATGTTTTATGCAGTTTAACTAGCTTCAATGTACTTAATGTTTTAACTTTGGTTCCTGTCCTATGGAAACAGTGCTTCTAATCTTATTCTGGAAGTGTCCTATCAGTAGCATTTCCTTCTATTTCCACCCAATGCATTTTTGTCTGTCATTTTTTCTAATTGTTGGTTGGCTGATTTTATGATAGAATCTAGCTTATTGCTGTCAGACATAAAAGTGTATTTTTGTTCTCCTTGCCAGTTACCCTATGAATGATGCAGCTGGGACAATAAATGAGATTGGGCAAACTATACGAAGGGTGATGGGTGGAACAAGTGGAATCTTGTACGATTTCTGTATCTCTGCGCTCTTTGTTTCCTTACTGACAAATGATTCCTGCGGATTTGAAATTGTATATCTTTATATTCTCTAGGTATGACATACTCTGCAAGGCTGCATATGCTAGCTTAAAGAAAAAGACAACAGTTACTGCAAATGAATGTAAGAAATGTGACCGCGATGATTGTTGTGACCATTTTTCACCGAATTAACAAGCTAAGCAAGATGTGCTTCTTTATGCAGGGACCGATGCTCTAGAAGCCTCTGTTGCTGCTGTTAGCAAGTATGGTGGAGCCAGCGCTGGATACCGTACAATGCTGGATGCCTTAATTCCTGCTTCTACAATCCTGAAACAGGTTACTTGCACCCACTTGCTCTTGATGCACTATTATCCATGTTTATCTGATGAAGTTACCATGCTAAACAGAGGCTCAAGGCTGGGGATGATCCTGTGACCGCCTTTATTGCTTCTTCTGAAGCAGCATCAGCTGGTGCTGAGTCAACTAAACAGATGCAAGCAAAGGTATGCACTTAATGGCCAACTCAATGCTCCTTAGCTTTGTGGTGATCTTCCAATTGTAAGATTGTTACATCATAATAGTTCTCTTGTTTCCTCCCCTTTTTATAATGGTAATTTGTATCGCATTTGCAGGCAGGACGGTCATCGTACATTTCTCCTGACCTCCTGGCTTCAATCCCTGATCCAGGAGCAATGGCTGCAGCTGCATGGTACGGAGCAGCAGCCATGGCTGTGAGGAAGAAGCTGCAAGGTTCACAGAGCTAGTAGTCTATGCCTTTCATAGACCCAAAGTACTATACTGACAGGAAAATCGTCGGGGCATTTTCTCACCCCGCTAGATTGGTTTCCGCTTGTGCTTTGCATGGGCCGAGAAGTTGACTTCCATATTTTGCACTCTCACATCATACAAAGAGAATTCAAAGAGTTTGTAGACGAGACAAGATAATTGAAGCTATGCTTTTGCGTTGTGGACTATATCTGTGTGCTGTCAGTGTTGCGAAACCATCGTTGTTTATTGCCAAAATAATGTGCATCCCAGCGTGATCTATTGTAACCGGACGCCCATTCGTGACTGCTGCCTCCAGGATGCTGTAGTTTTGCCTGCAAAGCTACTCCTATTCGAAATATTATCCGTGATGAATGGAATCTTGGCATGAAAGTCAAGGTGTGGTAGTCTAAAGTCTGCCGGAAATTTGTTCGTCCACAGCTTCAATATGGGAATCCCTGAATCAATTGCGAAGCAGCACGACCAAAGCCAAAAAAGGAATACGTCAGCATAAGGTTAGAATTGTAATCTCATCACGTGACACGCGCAACAACGAAACCGCGACAAGATAAAGCGCGAGCGCACTCGCCCAGCTCGGAGCAAACAGAAAAGCATCTGCCGTTCTACAACGCTAGTCAGCAGCTGCCGCAGTCGCCGCGCCGATTCCACCGCCGCTGCGCTTGGCCTCCCGCTCTCCGGCGACGGCTCCGGCCCCATGGCGGCGCGGGGGAAGAAGTTCATCAACGATCCAAACGGTACGACGTAGAAGCTTCCTCTCGTTCGCGTGGAATTCTCCGGCCGTTCCGGTGGTTTCCATAACATCGAAATTCTGACGAATTTGACCGGTTTTGGGCGCGCAGATGTGGTGATACAGTTCATCGAGGGCTTGGTGGAGACATACCCGGGGTTGCAGTACCTTGACGGGTTCCCCGAGGTGAGATGGCGCGACTGAATTCTGAATCACGGGCGCCGCTTCCGCCCCCGAATTTTCGTGGTTTCTGCGATTAATTTTGCTCTCGGGTGTGCAGGTAAAGGTGGTCCTCCGCGCCGATGTCGCCGCCAGGACGTACGATAAGGTCGCGGTTATATGTGGTATAATCTCATAATGCTCTCTTTGCAGTTTGTTCCCTATCATTTTTTTTAAAAAAAAATAATAATATGGAGAGTGATGATCTGATAAGAATCCGGTGGTAAATAAAAGTGATTCGTCAGTCATACGTGGACTTGTTTGATGTGTTTTGGTTGTTGGAGGTTGAAGTTCGTGCAGACTAAGCAATCTGCCCTGCTTCAGGGATTAAGCATTTGCAATCTGCCCTTTCTACGTGGACATTTGAATTTTTTAAGTTTTTGGTCATGTACTAGTTTGTGGATGAAGCTATTACAGTACACTGCTTAAAGTTGTTTCAGGGTGCACGATACAGACTTTTGTAATTCTCTTCATAGAACATGGTACTCATTATGAACGTAAAAGAGGCATATTTCTTAATTAGAACTAGAAGAGGCGTAATACTCTGAATATTTGGTCAATCATCTTTTCAGAAAGCTGAAAAATTACCTTGCAAGATTGAATGACATTACAAGATTTGAGTTACTGTTCTTGTTATACTACGCTTTTCATTCGTTCAACCAAACAGTGATTTGATAGCAAACCAGCTTCAGTAAAATGTCCAAATAATGAAAATCGTATTGGTTTTTGCGGATTAAGCATTTTTACTGCATGGTATGTTCAGCAACTTGGTTTTTGCACACAGGTGGTGGAAGTGGCCACGAGCCAGCCCATGGTGGATTTGTTGGTCCAGGAATGTTGACAGCTGCTGTTTCTGGAGATGTTTTCACTTCTCCGCCTGTTAACTCTATTTTGGCTGTATGTCCCTCTTAAAATACTTGTCACGGCTCTTCAGTTGCCCAGTTGTCAAAACCTTCATGCTGTGTTCTGTTGCTGTAGGCTATTCGAGCTGTAACAGGTCCGAAGGGTTGTCTTCTCGTAGTAACGGTACTTTTATTTTATAACCACTTAAATGAGTTACAAAATTATGTTAAATGATGGTGTGAGTTTAGTAGGAACACTCGTAGGACACTGCCAAGTTGAACATAAGGAATGGGAGAGAGCATTCCACAGCTTATACATGATATATTTTAAAATAAAGTAGTACTATAAGTCTATAACACTTCTTAATGCAGAATTACACGGGTGACCGACTTAATTTTGGCCTAGCAGCTGAGGAAGCAAAATCGGAAGGCTACAAAGTGGAGGTTTGCACATGTTTGAGCCTTTATCAATTCAGATTATAAGTTGTTCTGGAATTTCATATGTTTTTCAACATCAGATGGTTATTGTTGGAGATGATTGTGCTCTCCAACCAACTCAAGGCATAGCTGGCAGGAGAGGCCTTGCAGGGACAATTCTTGTGAATAAGGCAACACACTCTCTTAATTTAGTTTTATGGCACTGTTAATTTATCCACCCAGTATCTGATTTCCTTCTCGTTTGATTCTATTTTTTCTCATCGGTGGACCTGCAACTATTCTAGAATAATGCATGTGAATATGAACAACTCTGTTAATTTTATTTTGTCTGGATTGAGTCCTGAAACTATTTTCTAATTGACAGATCAACTATTGATTCCTCACTAAAGTCATTGGATCCATTAAGGCTAATGCCTGTCTGATTCACAGGTAGCTGGAGCTGCCGCTGATGCTGGTTTGTCGCTTGAAGCGGTTGCTGAAGAAGCAAATTATGCGTCCAAGTTGGTTGGTACAATGGGAGTTGCTCTGTCAGTATGCACACTGCCTGGTCAGGAGACATCAGATCGCTTAGGTCCAGAACAAATAGAGCTTGGACTTGGACTTGTAAGTTTTCTTCACCGTGTTTCACTGTCAGCTTTTAAATATAATTATAATGAAGAATTAAGGTTTATAGTTGACATTATCTACTTTACTTTATGTGCTGCTGTAGTATTATTGTATTTTAATCAAATTATACAAGTATAAAAAGGCTATTGTTGTCCTAGAACATACACCGTTTGCATACTTTTGACGTTCCTAAATTCTATATTGTAACGGTATTTATAGCATGGAGAGCCTGGTGCTGCAGTCACTGAACTCCAACCTGTCGACGTAGTGGTGGCCTGTGTTCTTAAGCAGATCTTATCACCGGTATCGTAGCCCTTCCAACATTTTAGTGTCTTCCAGATTCTTCTAAAATTGCAATTTTTTTCATTATTGGGAAGCAAACATGCAAAGCAAGGCTAAGCTTGGCTATAAAATAGAAATTCAAAAAATTGATAAATGGTGGATGGTTCATTTTTTCACTTATTGATGCTTGTATATTTGATCAAAATTGGATAAAGAAAACTATAGTTCAAATGGAACTACAGTTACCTATGTTGTTGCTTTTATTCTGTGCTGTGACACAAGTTTATGCTGTAAAAGTTTGTTGTATTTTGACTCCATTTCTATAATGTAATGACGCACAGATCCAATGCATGGCCAAGGAAAAAAATGAATTATACTAACTGTAGATAACTGTAAAAGTGCACCCCCAAGCCAGATCTTAAACAATAACCCTTCAGATGTTTGTACTATTATTCATCCCAACTCACCTTTTGTGACTTCATTAAGATGATTAATGTCTTGCCTGAATGAGAATATGACCATCTTGATTCAATCAAGTTAAACCTTGTATCTCCCAAGTTCCGGTTCTCATTATCTTAATTCCTTCATGCCTCCCACCTAGCCTCATGCGTTGGACCTAGCTACAGGCATTCTTTATCGAACTAGGCCTTATTACAGGGATTTGACAGACTGAGATATATTGATGTCCTTAGATTTTTTTTCTTATCTTTTAGTATTGTCACGCATTCATGACAATATCTCGCAACAACCTAAAAATCCGATTTATATTTTCAAGTTATTAGTTACTTTATATGTTTTCAGTTTAGTTTAAGAACCATTGCATGCATTGCTACAAATGTACTTGTGCACACTCTGACAGGAAACTCAATATGTTCCTATTACAAGGGGTGACAGGGCCATTCTCCTCACTAATGGGTACACCATTTTTAAATTTCTGTTTTATTGCATGTTCTGAGTAAAACCGTGAACTTGTGGCACGTGAAGCAATACTGTACAAATGATAGATTATTCAGCTACAACTTTCTGGCAGCGGATGAATGTGTTCCACTTATTTGAGACCATGCGTTAGGTGTGATGTTTGGGTAAACATGGAGAATAATATTGTGTTTTTTAGGGGAATGGAGAATAATATTGTTGCTTAGTCATTGCATGTCTGCATGCACAGTAGTTGTAATATTTTGGTATGATCAAACTTAATAGAGGAAGTGTAGAATTCGTTAGTGTAGTATGTGCCTATGGAATAGCTGTGGCCCATCTATTCTAGGATTGATCCATATTACGCCATTGACACTCTTGTATGGACACCTAATAGACAATGGCATATAGTGTGCTTCTATATTTTTTACAAACTTTGAGGATGAAAGTCCATCACATATTGCAGAAATACGATGCATTGAACAAAAGTACTGGAAAGGATTTTCAATGAAATTTATGCTTCGGGCTTTAGTTTCACCGGAGTTTATACAGCATTCTTAATATCTAATACTGAAATGATATGCATCATAGTATTAAAGTTTGGCAATTTTACATGTGGATAACTCTTCAAATGAGAATCAGAGTTTGCTTCACATACATCACGTATCTCTTTCAAATGTTTTCATCTACTGTACCATTCTAATTTACAGATTAGGTGCTACTCCTATCATGGAATTGATGATTGCCACTAGAAAAGCTGTACGTGAGTTACAACTGGAATATGGGATTGCTACTGATAGAGTCTACACAGGATCTTTTATGACATCACTTGACATGCAAGGTAGTATTTCAGAATTTTATTATACTGGAGTTATGGAACACCATTCTCAAGGATAAGGATATTATGGAATGTCTGACTACTGAGATTTAAATGGGACTGAAGCTATTGCATACTATCCCTATCCTATACATTTTGTGCATGGAAACTGTTTACAAAGACACTGAAGCTAATGTTTTATCATCTCTGTAGGTTTCTCGATATCCATCATGAAGTCAGACACAAGAACTTTGCAGTACCTAGATGCCTCAACAAAAGCTCCTTGTTGGCCAGTTGGAACCGATGGAAATACACTTATTTTAGACACCGAACTAATATGTTATGAAAACTGAGTCCTATTCCATCTGTCCCAGTTTATTTGGCATCCTAGCATCCTCTAGTTTTCCCAAAATAATTGACATTCTCACTTCTCAACACGCCTTTCTCTATTTCCAATACATCTATAGCTCTATGTCTCTCCTTCCCGTTTCCTGTGCACCCACCTTTACCAATTTTCCTTAATCTACATGCCAAGAGCTAAAACGTCAATTATTTTGGGACAGAGGGAGTATTTCAGATTTCAGTGGCGTTTCATAGTTGTCAAAGGAACTTTTAGCTGTGGTAATTCATTTTGTTTATTTAACCTGGTTGGGATGGAGGTGATGTGCGTTTGTTGGATTCTTCTTGCCTCTTTTTGAATAAAACCTCGGTTGTGAAATGTCACTCTTTTTCGAGAACGTGCAATGCATGTATTTCATTAAGAGGAAATGGAGTTTTACAACACACCTCACACCGCATCACCAGTTGCTTCATTCTTCTTAGTTGTTTATTTTGGTTCCTGTAACTGTAATAGAAATATCTTTCTACCGGACCATTATTCTTGTTAATTTAATCCTGGGATCATAATTTGTCTGTGCTGATCTTCTCCGACCACTTCCCATGTTACACTAACCAAACAAGCATTATTCCAAGGTTCATTTTACCCCATCTGGCTTTAATCGATGATACTAATTCAAAAATGAATTAAGAGTGTTGTCCTTAGCATCACCAATTTAAAGCTGGGGGGAGTAGTATTCTTTTCCCAACACTCACTCAAAAGTTGTGATCATTAATATAGATACTCCTTACTCGGCAGGAGGTCGGCAAAAACCTGCAAAAATTGCTGTTCCTGTATCATCATCAGGGGCAATGAAGAGTGATAAGGTAGTATTATAATAGTAATATGGTTGTTTCCAGTTCCTCTGAAAGTAAGTTTATGTTTCCCTTTCCCTCATATATTTGTATGCTTAAGTTAGTAAACTCACTATTGGAATTCTCCCTGTGCTGATTTTGCATGGATGGCGGATTCAAGATTTTTTTATGAATTTGTCAGTTCTCATATATTGGCAGATTAGACCTTTGTTTGTGGTTTTGTGATACCTAGTTCTAAAACTCTAGGTAATAAAAGAACATGTACCAAGATCCGGTATTATGGTTAGATCACCTTATGCAAATAGGATCAGAGGTATATTTCAGACAGTTGCACCTATGATTTTAACTCTTTTTTTTTTGCTTATCTTACCATTTAAATGTTAATTCTACATAAACCGGTATTTCTTAATGCTTATAAATGATATCTAGAATTGTAGGACCATTATATAATCGTGCCCCAAATGACACAAAATTGATAATTAGCGTTCTAAAAATGATCAAAGCATTTCTGGTATCTTTCAAGGACTAAATAAGCACTCTATAGTCTATATCACTATTACTTAAATTCACAAAAGTGGAAATGCAAGAAGGGAAAGCAATTTTGTGTGCCAAATTACATAAGGTGAATAGAAAGTTGACATTCAAAGTTATCCTATATGGTACATAACATTTTGGTTGAAGCTTCCATAGTTGTATTCATATGGTGTTGTTGGCAGATGCTTCAACAAAGTCGAGAGCTTACCAAACAGGGTTGCATTTTATAAGCTGCTATTGAAGCAGGTGCCAAAGAATTAATGAGGATAAAAGATAGTTTAAATGAATGGGACAGAAAAGTAGGAGATGGTGACTGTGGGACAACGGTGAGTCAAACATGCTAGTGATATTCTTATGTTCTTTTCCAGTTATGATTCCATAGCATGTAACATGTCACTATTTCTTTTCTTTTTTGTCTGTATCTTTTCAGATGTATAGGGGGGCAACTGCTATACTTGAAGATATGAAAAAATGGTAAGGGCTAACCACGTCCTTAGTATACTGGTAAATCTGTATCATGGTTTGTATGCCTACTGGTAAATTTTCTTGGACGCTAGAGATTAGTGACTGGAGTAGCAGCAACTGTATTACCTCAATTACCATGTGCCATCCCCCCCCTCCCATCATTTCACTTTGTATTGTTACCATGCATATTATCTCTGCATGTTACTTTAACCTTAGCATTTCACTTCTCAGGTGCCCAATGAATGATGCGGCTGAAACGGTAAATGAGATTGGTGCAACTGTCAGGCGGGTCATGGGAGGAACAACTGGGATCTTGTATGACCACTGTCCTAAAATTGGTTCATTCGAAAAACCAGAAAATGTTAACATAACAAATCCTGGTTCTGTGTAGGTATGACATACTCTGTAAGGCTGCATATGCAAGTTTAAAGGGCATTAAAACAGTAGAAGCAAAGGATTGTAAGAAACTTTTCATTTAAATGCTGGTGTAACGCTTTGCTTTCAGGGTACATACAAATAGATGCTTTGCTTTCAGGGTGTAACGCTTTACAAGCGTCCATCTGTGCTATCAGCAAATATGGTGGTGCTCATGAAGGAATATCATCAATCACCCTGCGTGTTTGAGAAAAAAAAAATCATCACTCACCCAAGACGTATCCTTAATGGTCAGAGACTCGAAGCTGGGGATGATCCAACAGATGCATTCTTCATATCTTCTGAAGCTGGTCTCAGTGGTGCTGAATCCACAAGGCACATGCAAGCCCAAGTGAGATAATTCTTTTATATGGAAATTTTGTGAAAAAGAGAGAACGTTTTCATGCGGATCAAATAGGTTCTCTGGATTTACAAAAAAATTGTTGTGATCACTAAATTATTATGAGATGATGAATATAGTTTGAACTTCTGCTGGTCACTTGCACTTCATAGTTTGTAGTGCTATATTATTGGAAGGTAACATGCTAGTTCATTGTGTTGAAGTAGTGAAAATCGTGTCATCTTCTGGATAACAAAACATTAAAAATGTGAACCTGTATTTTTTTTCGTCTGACAAGTGTTACGGACAGAAGCACGTATGCTCTGTAGTGCTCATCGTATTGTATTTTATTTGAGGCATTAAGCTATAAATTTTTTAACACTAAAGTTGTAAAACTCATAATTTCAGGCTGGTAGATCATCGTACATTGCTGCTGACAAGCTGGCATCGGCTCCTGATCCTGGAGCCATGGCAGCTGCTGCTTGGTATGGAGCTGTAGCCCTTTCACTGAAGGGCATGTCGTGCCCTTCAGAATCTTAGCTCTGTTTCAGCTTCACCGGCCTATCAAAATTTAGCACCTAAACAGGCCACCGCTTCCCTTTTGACTTCTGTCTACTATTTCATTATCTCCTCCAATATGTGGTGTTACTGGTGTATATATATACTCTGCTTAGTCTTTGCATCAAACGTTCACTATAATGCTGTATTTAGTAATGGTGGTTGTACTTTACGTAAATACTTGAGTGCAAAGTAATATGCTTATTGTGAACTGCAGTAAATAAAGTTTGTCAAATTACTGGTAGACCCTATTATTTTATTTAAATTCTCCCATGGCTGCAAAATGGACAACATACCTTGCTCAGTCGTGCATGGCTTCACAGGATCTATCACTGAAGTGATTGATCAATCATTTGCAACAAACTAGCAGATTATTGCCTAATTTAAGGTGCATTGCTTATCCGATAACTGTTCTTGCCAAATTGTAACTGATTGGCTTATATAGTATGTACCACGTATGATTGCATTTTTGTTGAGAGAGGCTCCATGGAATCACTTTCTACATGTGTATGAGCATCCTTTTGCATGAATTCTTCTCTGTTCTTGATCATCAATGTTGGTTCCCATTTTCAATGCCTGGATGTGAGTAATAGACCATGAATTCATAAAGAATTCTTGTGCCTAGGACTAAAAGTCTATAACCAAACTGTCTACCAACTGTATGATAATCCATCTGGGAAAAAACAGTGATCCTAGTATGATTCTAACGACTATATATATTCTACTTTATTAAATATTAATTCAATGGCTTTGGGTTCCATTTTGGATTCCATTGGTTGGTGTTTCCATTTTGGGTTCCATTGGTTTTGCATTAGCATTTAGCAAACATATGATTGCACCATTGATAAACATGCCCAGAAATAACATAGCTTGGGCTTTTTTTATATAGAAAAGTAGTTCAATGTTATTAATGCGTGGCAGCTGTTGTGCCTGATAGGATGATATAGAATTGTTTTAAAAGTCATGAGCTTATACTGTCAATTATTGTGCACTCAGTAGTGTTGTAACCAACAGTTAGTAGGTGCTACTATAAAGCCTGTATTTTTAGATAAAGGGACAATCATATGACAGTGTAGACAGCGGATTGAGACGCATTACAATAATCTAGGGTTGCTCTTTCATTTGTTTATAACTAGAATCACCGTAAAGTGGATAATGGCATACGAAAAGCTTAAGACAAAAGATAGAGGTGTTCGGAAGAAAGACGGTTGGTGCCTGAATTATTGTTCTAGGTCGGCCTAAGGTACACAGTTGCTGCCTGCTGATTTGGTTTGTGCACATCTAACATGGATAATGTCAGCATCTTCCTGTCCAATTAGTGTTTCCTTCCAATCCATGATTGTAAGGTTGTTCATTTGTCCTTACTCAATGCGTGGAGATGTTAATGCACCTGACAGTAATGGTGTGTGCGGCATTCCACCGAATGTATCCCTATAGTCTATACCATAACCTTTGATATCTTCTCTTCCCGACACTATATATGGTACCCCGTTTATATGAAGCGTGAACGATGACCAACCGATTCGTTCGTCATCACCGGACCGGCTGATTTTTCAGGGTCAAATGCGCACACACACAAGTTGGATCCGACATCCTTACTACTCGTACTTTTTTCGTGCCACCATGGATGTTGAATTTGTCACCGACAACTTGGTTGTTCGGTGTCAACGCCCTTCATGGATCGTTTAGTTCGTTATCTCGGCCTGTTACCAACAGACCTAGGGGTGGGCGTTCGGTCTACTCGATGTTTCCGTCCGGTTTCTTTCGGTCTTTTTAATTTTCGGTTATCTAGAATTGCTATCCGAAATGACAATAAAAATATAAATACCCGATAACTTTGGGTACCTAAATCTCGGTTCTGTCTTCGGTTATACCCAAACTACCAAAAATTACACTAATTTTCAGAAAAAAAAAATAAAATCAACTTGATTATAACCAAAATACACTATGAAATCAAGTTGATTATACACAAAATACACTATGCAATCAACTTGATAATGAGTTATCATTATATGATAGAGAAAACATGAATATAGTGAATTAGCAATAAAGAATGCTAGGTGACCATGGCATGAGTCTATGTGATACTTACACCTATAAATAATATTTTGGGTATTTTTGGGTAGTTCGGTTACCCAAGAGTACTACCCGAATTTGATGAATAAAATTCGGTTATCTAAGTCTACTACCCAAACAATTACCCAAAGACAGGAATTTCGGTTTTTACGGTCTCAGTCTCGGTTTTTTTGGTTTCGGTGTTTAGGTATCGATTTTTTTGCCCACCTCTAAACAGACCCATGCGAGCATTTCGTGAGAAAAAGAATAGTCGACGTATGTGAGAGACGGTCACGTACATGTTCAGGATCGCATGTGCGCATCGTTTCGTTCGTTATATCCTGTTCTGGCAGTTTGGCATGCTTGACAGTCAGTGGCGGAGCCAAGATTTGTCAACAGGGTAGTCCTAGCCGATATTTATAACAAGTCCCGTGCATATACACCATAAAAAGTTTTTTGCAAATCATAATAACGGACGACTAAAAATAGATATAATATCTTAAATTCGAGAAATTTGACATAAATAGTCACTTTATCATATTAAAATACAATGTTGGGTCAAAATATAAATATTAAAACAATATAGAACTCTACCCTACGCTTTCTATGGCCATGAAACTCTAAATCTCTTATATTTGAGAAAATACCTCGATCAATAAAAATGAGTTAACAACGATTTAACATTTTCATATACAATAAAAAATAGTGCATCAAGAAATTGACAATCTACTAAATCTAACCTACTGAAGCATGCGGCCTACCCTTGTACGAAGGTAATTTGCAAACAAATTAAGCAATTAAACAAAGGACGACGTCTCAGCTTTTGGGAGAATTAGGAGTGCAGCAGCGCAGCACTACGCCATGGTGGCTCGATCTTGGACGGTGAGGCATGGATGGCGCACACTGGGCCATCGCCAGTGTAGCGCGATTCGTCGAAGTCACCCAAAGTTCCATGGGCGAAACAATGAAGAAACCGGCATCGATTGATATCAAGAAAAGAGAAAGAAAAAAAATAAGCCGGCATCGATACATCCGTGCAAGGTGCAACGGTGCCAGGCGCCAGCACCACCGTATATGGTGGCATGTGGCTTGCGTCTTGCTGGTGCTGGAGTCACGCGGCTGGGTTATGGAACAGTAAAA
>LAPY01000604.1:111376-129490 GCA_000970635.1 Eragrostis tef
TCTTTTTTTTTTTTCTTTTTTTTTTTTCCTTTGGGCGCGGTGTTCTTCTTCTCTCGCGTGCTTTGAGGCTTGAGAGCGCGTACGTCGTCGTTAACTAACGTTGTGATATATATGTGCAGCAACTGTGGGGGGAGATAGGGAAGAGCCGGGAGGAGCGGGAGCGAATGGTGCGTGAGCTGGAGGCCGAGTGCATGCGCGTGTACCGCCGCAAGGTCGACGAGGCCACCGGCGAGCGGGCCATGCTCCACCAGTCGCTCGCCGCCGGGGAGGCCGAGATTGCGGCGCTCACCGCCGCGCTCGGCGCCGACAACAGCCCGCAGCTCAAGGTAGGTGGCCAAGCTTCCCTTTTCTTCCATTTCTTCTAGCTTCTGCGGTATGTTGAAGAATCATAGCAGTATGTAATATGTAACGTGAGCAGAAAAACTTTAGTTTTCAATCAAATGTGTTGCACACTTCTGGTTTGTCAATAACTGAATCCTAGTCATACTGTTCTCTGCTAAAGTACATGTTTGGTGCAACTTAACGTCTCAACTTACACGGTAACAGTGCTATTCATTATCATAAAAATAATATTTGCTCTGAACTTTGGGCACTGTCATGGTCTCTGCAGCATAACCTTTCGTCATCAGTTTTTACTATATAATATAACTGCGTTGGATTATCCAAGACGAACCAACTCAATTATTGCCTAACCGTTTTATCTGAGTGTCTCATTTTTTTTAGAATATTGTCTTAATAGTTCTAAACGTGTGGTTCGTTAAAAATGAAACAGTTTGATTGCAAGGCGACTCAGAATTTTTGTGGATGAAGTAACTTAGGACTATTGTGCTGTATCATGATCTCATTTAGGTGAACAAATGGACCATGTCGCTGACCGAGCGGGTGTCCTCGGCGACTTCCCTGCTGGAGGAACTGAGGGCGATGAAAGCAGAACGGAGCAAACAGTTCGCCGACATACGGTCAGAAATCGAGAAGATCTCCGCTGAAATTGCAGGGAGGAGCTACGGGTATGAGTGTTCCCCCAGGGCCAGCGAGGTGGACGAACATGACCTGACCATCAGGAGGCTGAACGAGTACAAGACACGCTTGGCGACTCTCCAGAAAGAGAAGGTGCGGTAAAGCTGAGTTCCAGTTCTGAAACTTTCTGAATTTGCTAGTATCCATTATAGTTCGTTATAATTTGACAGTAGTAGTAGATGAATAAGAGAAAGTACGGTCAAAGAATCGTTTCAGACGAGACAATCGAACTAATTTCCTGACTAAAATAGTAGTCTGTGCATGCTTTTCAGTTGGTTCATCAGTCAATTCACGCATTCTTTCCTAGTACAAGTATCTTTCTGGTTTCAGAATATTAATTGTCATTCTGTCACAACTTGACTGCGACACTAAAACAAACACCCGTTGATCCCATCCTGGAACAGAGTATCCTTTGACATGCATCGTTCACCTGCAACAGAGCAGTAGCATGCACCTCCAGAGAAGTGACAGTGACGACGAACTAACGACCATGGACCATGCAACTTGAGTACTTGACTGTATCGTTCTGGTTTCAGAATGTTGTCACTGTCACAAACTTGACTGCGACACTAAAACAAACACCCATTCATCTCATCCTAGGACCAAGTATTCTCTGACATGTAAGCTACTATCGAGCAGTCACCATCTGCACGCATCATGCCTCATGCTTCTGTGCAACTTTTGCAGTCCGAGCGGCTCCACAAGGTCCTGCAGCACGTGACGGAGGTGCACTCCCTGTGCGACGTGCTGGGCGAGGACTTCATCGCGATCGTGAACGAGGTCGACCCGGGCCTGCACGAGACCACGGACCCCGGCAAGCCCACCAGCATCAGCGACGCCACGCTCTGCAGCCTCGCCCAGGTCGTCGCCATGCTCACGTCCGAGAAGGCCAAGCGAGCAGCCATGGTGTGCCGCGCAATACTGCCACATTAATTCTTCCCCTGCTTCTGATCTGTTTTCTCTTGCTTGTTGTTGCTCATCGACATTCGACGTTTGTTCTGCAATCTGCATTGCAGCTGCGAGAGGCCGTCGTGCCGCTGGTCGATCTGTGGGAGCTGATGGACTCGCCGGAGGAGGAGCGCCGCGGATTCAGGAAGGTGACCGCCGTGCTGAGCTCTGACAAAGAGGAGGCCCTGGCATCCGGCGTACTGTCAGTGGAGACCATAAAGAAGGTACAGAGCTGAACTCTCTCTGATCTTGTCATCAGACATCAGTGCAGTCAGTGTACAGAGTTTGATGGTCCACTCGTGTGGCGCATGCAGACGGAGGAGGAGGTCGAGAGGCTGACGAGGCTCAAGGCTGGCCGGATGAAGGAGCTGGTGCTCAAGAGGCGGCTGGAGCTGGAGAACATCTGCCGGAGCATGCATGTTGAGCCTGATGCCAGCACCGTGCCGGAGAAGTCCATTGCGCTGATCGATTCCGGTACCGGTTCAGACTTCAGAGTTCTTGTTTAGCTACTGAAGTTTGGTCCATATCTTCAGTGGCTAAACACATGTTGTCACATGTCTATGTCTATCGCTAATGTTCTTCACACATGTTGTCAGGTCTTGTGAACCCTTCCGAGCTCATGGCCAGCATCGACCAACAGATAGCCAAGGCCAAGGAAGAGTACCAGGCGAGGAAAGATATCATGGACAAGATAAACAAGTGGCTGCTGGCGTGCGAGGAGGAGAAATGGCTTGAGGAGTACAATCTGGTATGTCCAAATATCGTTTCCGTACTGCATTGACAGCTGAATCTTAATTGCGTGATGATCGATAAAGAGTTCCTAAACCCTATTTCAGGATGAGAACAGATTCAACACGGGCAGAATTGCACGGCTCAACTTGAAACGCGCCGAGAAAGCGAGGCTTATCATCACCAAGATTCCAGGTACATTCACAACATACAAGGGCCCAAAATGTGAAGTTAATGAGCTCAAGTTCCTATTTACCAGTCGTTGTTTGGGTAAACTAATCCGATGTTAACACATTCTGCAGCAATTGTTGACAACCTGATGAGCCGAACACTGGCCTGGCAGAGCGAAAGGAAGAAGCCTTTCCTGTACGATGGGGTATGCCACTTTCCTGCTCGGCTACTACGGTAACATGATTCGGTAGTCGCGTGTCATATCACTGACGAATCTTACCGTGTGAAAAAAAAGGCTCGCTTGGTGGCCGTCTTGGAGGAGCACAAGCAAGCTAGGCTGAGGCAGGAAGAGGAAAGGAGACGGCTCAGGGTAAGTAACAGCCACCACTGCATTTGTCTGGACTTGTGCTTAAGAACACCACGATCAATTTCATCCGAATTCAGCTGACATGATTCTTCTTTAATTATGGCGCAGGAGCAGAAGAAGCTGCGCACCCTGCTGAGCGAGAAGGAGGCGATGCCGCACCTGAAGCGGCCCGGCAGCAGCTTCGGCAGGACGGCCGAGCCCTGCAACGCGAACCGGAAGAGGGTCGACGCCGTCAGGTTCACGCCGTCCGTGCGCAGCGGCGCGTCGTCTTCGGGCGCCAGCAGCGCTGGCGCGGCAAGTGTCGGGCACGGCGGCGAGTTGCTTAGGGGCGCGAGGCGGCTCTCGGCGCCGGGGTCGTACAACTATCTCGCCGTGCACAAGGGGAGCAGCAGCATGTCCTCGTTGTTGTCATTGTCCTGAATGCGTAGGGGCAAGCTGCACCTGCATAGCAATGTGGCCGTGTATGTAGAGTATAGAATAACCCTAGCGGTTTTCTGCAGGAAGTTTTCTTGACGGGTGGTCACTCATGCAAAATTTGATTCTGCGATGTATTGCTGTTGTTGTGTATACCACGGCCGAACCAGCCAACAGGACGCGCCAGCAGTCGCAGCAAAACAACTCTGCGCCCTCATTTGAAAAAAAAGAAAAGAAAAAAAGGAAACGAAGGTGCAAAAAAGAAAATAATATCCCTTTGTGTCAAACCTCCCTTGCCGCCGCCGCCTCTGCCCTCTGCTCCTCCCTTGCCGCCGCCGCCGCCTCTGCCCTCCGCTGAACACAACCCCCTACGGAGCCGAGTCTTTTTATTGTTGGTGGTGATGAGTTGTTATTCCCCCTTGGCGTCTTCGACTTGAGGTTCATAGATCTGATTTTCTCATCTCTTTTTCTTGCGCTGGATTCAGGTTCGGGTATAATTTTTCTATTAGGTTGAGGCTGATCGGTTTGTGATTCATATAATTGAATAGAATTCGAATTGCAGGGTTACGGAGAGGAAGCTATCAGATCCATCGAGAAGTCTAGAAACTTGAGGGTTTTTTGGCGCTGGGTGTTAAGATAACAAGAAAGCGACGATCAATAATGCTAAAGCGTGTGTTCGATTTTCTTAAGGGTGGCCTCACAGAAAAACAAGCGTCTGGCTCGCCCGAGAGTGGCCTCACTGCAAAGCAAGCCTCCGGCTCGGCTGAGAGTGGCCTCAGTGCAAAGCAAGCGTCTGACTCGCCTGAGTGTGGCCTCACTGCAAATTATGAGGGACACCTTTACCTCCTCCTCCAGGACTCGGCATGGGAATGCGGCATCCACAAGATAGGTACATCGGAAGTTGACAATGCCTCTGATGTGTATTCTGACTGCGATTCTGGCGATGACACGCTAGTCAAACGTTCTGAGCTGCAACTGCCTCAACCTTTCATGCACCTGGAGTTTTATCCCCGGTTTCAGGAGTACACCACAGCTGCCTTTGGAACAAAGATCATGAGCCTGCATCCAAAAGTTCTCATGGGCACCGATCATAACTTCGTCAGTAGTGGTTCGATGGCCATCCTTGACGTGCGTTCAAGGGAGTTGACCTTCTCCCCTGATACCAAGGTGAATCTGTTCCCCCCGGACCTCCCCATTTACTTCCCATTAGCCGACAAATTGTTCGTTCTGTTCTACAATTCCTTTCAGGTATTGGTCAATCCAGTGCCTGACTTGACTCCAACAGATGGGAATTGTGTTACTGGCGTGAGCTTCCCAAGCCTCCCTTCCATCGTGAGTGTGTGGCTAGCTATGGTGTGTGCCTTGACAGAAACTTCATCTTCATCCGCGTTAGATATAACAACTCCGATCAGCCTGCCACCTACACTTTCAACATGGCGGAGATGTCCTCGCAGTGGCAGCTGCTTGGTGGCTGGGTGCTCCCCTTCCACGGCCAGGTGCATTTTGTCTCCAAGCTGCAGGTGTGGGTCGGGCTTTCTTTACAGGGTTCTGGGTACAAGATCGTTTGCAGTGCCACATTGGATGATGGGGCAGCCTCTTTCCACAACAAGGAAGGATTGTTTAGCATTGAGCCGTGGGAGGATGATGTTGGAACTACCCTTGTCTGTATGGCAGGTACAAGCAATTTTTGCTTAGCGCAGTTCATCTATTGCAGCCATGCTGGGGATCCAGATGAGTTCCGATACTTGCTGCGATTGGTGACATTTTCTCTGGAACATGACAGCAATGGTAAACTGATGATTGGTAGCAGCTTCCGGGTTCGACGCTACAATGTGCCCGAACACTTGTGCGTGCATCCCCTAGCCACACCACTGGTGTTCTGGATGTAAGGACTGTTGTCTTAAATATGACCCCGTAGCTTACGGGATGTAATAGCCATGATCTGCTTATCATTATGCTAGAATGTATGGTCGTTGTAATCTATAGATGTGGTATGTGTGAGACTCTTAATAGAAGTGCAATGTGTGGATGTAATAGCCGTATTTTGCTTATCCTTATGTTAGAATATGAGCTACCTGTGGGTGTAATGCGTGGACGTGGTCTGTGTAGGGGATGAACTGCATTTGTTGGCACTTGTGCTAAGGAACACCACGATCAATTCATCTGGATTCTGAACACACCTGACGTGATTCTTGATGGCGCAGGATCAGAAGAAGCTGCGTACTCTGCTGAGCGAGAAGGAGGCGATGCCGCACCTGAAACGTCCCGGCGGCAGCTTCGGCAGGACGGTCGAGCCCTGCAACGTGAACCGGAAGAGGGTCGACGCCGTCAGGGTCACGCCGTCCGTGGGCAGCGGCGCGTCGTCTTCGGGCGGCAGCAGCAGTGGCGCCGCCGGTGCAGCCGAGCTGCCCAGGCCGC
This sequence comes from Eragrostis tef, assembly GCA_000970635.1. Taxonomy (NCBI): domain Eukaryota; kingdom Viridiplantae; phylum Streptophyta; class Magnoliopsida; order Poales; family Poaceae; genus Eragrostis; species Eragrostis tef. Next base: position 117,441 of record LAPY01000604.1, read on the forward strand.
GCTCGTCGCGTGCAGAGAATGGACTTTGGATGTTGATGCCGTATGTTGGCTCCCTCTGTTAGAGTTAATCTTGTTTTTATGTGAGTTTGTTTAGGTGTGTCTAGGTAGTGTTATTTGTTCATCGTCGCTTGGATTAGTGAGTAGGATTTGAGTGATCATCTGGACGAGCTGTGCGGCCAGAGCGTAGAGTTAGTTGCTACTTGCAGTCGTGTGTTTAGAAGTGGTCAGCACGGGTATGCAGGAACGAGTGAAGTTAGCCTGCATGTACGTGTCAGTCAGTCAGTTTGTGAGTTTAACGCGAGAAGATAAGAAGGGGAAGAGGCCAGTATCAACAGGCACTGTGTCGCATGCGAGAAGAATGAAGCTCAGAGTCAGAGTGGAGGAAAGATGGGAAGCACCGCCCGACGGGATGGGTGAAAGTGAATGTGGACGCTACCTTTGACCCGGAGAGGAGGAATTGGGGTTGTGGCCCGGGATGCGGGAGGCGGCGTTGTTTTCTCGGCTTGGCGAGTCATTTTTGACGGAAGGTCAGCGGAGGAGGGGAAGGCAAAGGAAAGGGCGGAGCTTGCCGCGGAATGGGTCCGCAACAAAGGTAATAATAGAGTCCGACTGCTCAAATGTCATTGCGGCTCTTCGGGGTCGAGTAGACTCTAAGTCGGATTTGTGTTTCATCTTTACAGATATTAAGAGTAGTAGCATTACAGAAAACTGGTCATGTGTCCAAAGGTTTGCCGAGAGCTTTCTCTCAGACACTCGACAAATTGACCTTTGCCCGAGAGCCGCAAACAAAGGGCATTCGGCAAAAGGCTTGGCAAACAAAGGGCACTCGGCAAAAGGATCTTAGCCGAGAGCCGACGCTCGGCAAATAAAAACACTTGGCATAAAACTTTTTTTTGCCAAGAGCCGGGACAGATGTTCTGGGCAAAACCTACTCTCTCAGCCCAATTTAACGGCCATCCGAAATTCGCGACGGAGCGGACAATGTGGGCCGGTTTAAGCTTTGCCGAGAGTCAAAGAGTGGCGTTCGTCAAAAATATATTTTTTTTTGAGGGTTGCGTAGAGACTCTCGGCAAAGCCGGCACTAGGCAAAAAAAAAATCATGTTTGCCGAGTGTTTTCCTGATTACGCTCGGCAAATAAATTTTCAATCAATTTTTACATGTGTTAGATTAACTAAAAAAATTTTGAACTACAAAGTTGTAGAACTGACCAAGATGTACACTTTCTATTTTGGCACTTCTTCATTCGACAAAATACCAGTAAAGTTGTTTACAAAATCTGCAACTCTTTTTAATTTGAAAAATTTATGTCAACAAAAAGTACGTTTGAAAAATTTAAATTTGAATATTTGAAACAACCTCGCGTAGAGAAATAGTAAAATAAAAGTTGTAGCTCTCGATAAGTTATAAAACTTTGTAATTGACAATCTTTTGATTTGAACTCAAATTGTTGATGGAAAAGATGTTTCAATTTCTCAAATTTGAAAATTTGAATTTTAAAAACGATATTGGATGGAGAAACGGTAAAAATAAAAGTGTTAGATATCTAAAAGTTATGAAAGTTTGTAGTTGAACACTTTTTTATTTGAAATCAAGATGTTAACGAAATTTACATTGGAAATGAAAGTAAAAAAGAAAAAGAAAAAAAAATCTTTGCCGAGTGCCAGATCGCGGGCACTCGGCAAAATCGTTGACTGGGGGCTTAGTCACGGCGGCCCCTTCTTTCTTCTTTCTTCCTCACTAGATCTCTTTCTTCCTTACCCGTCGTTTTGGGCCGTCAGCTCACCTATATTTTGCAGAGAGGCAACGGTGCACTCGGTAAAGTTTGCTTTGCCAATAAAATTAAGCCGTGGACTCAGCAAAGATTGTGCCGAGTGCTTTCCGGCCTTCGCCGTGTGCCCGAGGCACACGGCAAAGTGGAGGTTTCCCGTAGTGTAGTGTCTTGCCGAAAGTTTATTTTCAGGCAGTCAGGAGAGATTTGTGCTGCACACGAGCTCGCGCAACTAGCCAAAAAGACAACCCACACTGCAATGTGGCGCTCCCAGGTGCCTAGGTGCATTGAGCAATTGATTGCTCGCGATTGTAATTTGATAACAGTGGCGGTCTGTGAGCAGGGGCGGCCGAAATTCGGCGAAACCGTGGAATTTCAATACCGATGGGGTTCTGTATTTGATGTTATTGGCTGATTTTGGACTGATTTTAAAATTTTAATCAAATTTCAGTGATTTAAAAAAAACAGACAGAATTCGGCCAATATTTAACAATTTTTGTAGTATATCCTCCCTGGCCGGTGATTTTTCTACACCGAAATTCTACACAATTTTTATACGGCAACTGGCGACACAACAATAACATTTGAGTTAGATCATTCACTTAGTACATTTGAACAACAACAAAATTTATAGAGCATTATAATATACACATAGAAGGCTCAGATGATTTCATTTCACTTTTTCATGGCTTAAAATTCTTAATATTATTCATAATTTTCTTGATGTATCACGAAATCAGGCCTGCGTCATGCGCTGGAACCTGATCGGTGCAGCACCACCAGCCATACCGCCTGTGACCGTTGGCCAGTATATCTACGGTGCTATACTAAGGTAGATTAAGGAAAGGGCAGGACTCAATCTGAATCGAGCAGCCACGAGTGCCTTGGAGGAACGAACGCCTGATGCTACGAAGGGATCGTGATCTCTGGGCTAGCAGGCTTCAACGATGCCTACAGGCTACAGGCCATCTTGGCCCTTCTCCTTTTTCGTAAAGAAGGGCCGTTGTCTAGAATTAATTAGCCTTAGCGTACAAAGCCCATATGTATACCCCTTCGTTTGGCCGTATGGCAGCTACAAGCAATGTTTTACTTAGCGCAGTTCATCTATTGCAGCCTGGGGATCCAGATGAGTTCCGCTACTTGCTGCGATTGGGACGGCACAGGAAAGAAAGAAGACCATGCACACGGTAATCTATACATGTTGGAATCTTTGGAAGGAAAGGAACCGAAGGCGTTTTGAAGGAAAAGCCATGGTTTTTAAGGAGGTCTTTCAGCTCATCAAGCATGACGTGCAGCTGTTTAGGCTGGCGGGTGAAGACATTTTTGAAGAGATTTAGACTTCCAATGTAGCACCAAGTCGAAATTGTAAATAAAGCCTGGCACAGGTCGAGGCGAAACTGTTGTCTTTCACTTCTTGCTGAAATGAAAAAGCAGAACAACTGCGGGTTACGATTCAAAAAAAAAAACCTTGCTGCGATTGGTAACACTAGGAAGAGAGTGTTCCTGTTCATGAAGCGGGAAGAGCTCGTACATCAGTACGCCGTCTCCTATCGGCCAATTCGGTATCGTGGTTAGGTTGTGGCTGGAGAATTGCTGCGGTGCTCACATCGAATTGCAGAAGGCAGCCTGGCGTCATTGTGACAGTTGATTGGACTGATTTCATGTGAGGACGGCCTCAGTTTTTGAGAAGACGGTTGATCTGTTTAATTCACTGGTCTGCAATGCTCGGTGGTGTCACATCTACTCAAATCCCTCGCATCATTTTGATTGTCCACGGGATAAAATGGTGATACCATTTCTCTTGACGAGTTTGTGACGATGGGCTCGTTCGGCTGGCTATTCTGCGACTGCCCGCTGTTTAAAAAATAAGTGTAAATATTGTAGCTGCTGTTGAAAAAATAATTGTAAACACTGTAGCGATTGCTGCTGTTTGCTGCTTTTTAAGGGAGCCGGGAGCCGAACAAGCTGGATGTTTTATGGTGTCTATATCTCGCGTTGTTCAGGAGAGGCTAACAACCTATGGGCACGGTTGTTTGCCGGCTATACGAGATGCCATTACTATGTCATGTTTTTCGGAAGTCTTTTGCTATTTTGGCTTTAGTTTCACTGGACTTCGCTCAAATAGACTCAGAAGATTAGGCTTCTCTAAAATAACCGCAAATACTCCGCTGGAATAGCCTTCTCTTTTCTTCTTAGACAAAATTGCCCTCACCCTTTCTTACTCCTCTCGCCAGCAGCCAGCCGAAGCTCGACGGCGTGCTTGCTGCCGGCTCCTTCGCCCTGCAGCGCCGCCTCACCCTGCAGGTTCGCGCGGTGACGGGCTTGGCGTGGGCGCGCGAAGACGTGCGACGCGGAGACGACGAGCAGGCCCGCACGGCTGCAGCCTGGGCGCGCGAGGAGGCGCCGGCGCGGTCTGGCGCGAAGGAGGCGGCACGGCCATTGAAAGTTGCCCGGAGGTGAGGCGAGCGACAGCCCGCGCGGCCGTAGATGCTTGGCCTCCGCATGTAGAACAAGCTGCCTCCCGAGAGCTCTCCGACGAGCAAGACGGACAGAATTAATCTCCTTTGTTTCTAAATCGAGCTTCAACTCGAGCAGGGAATCTGTAGCTTATGGACCGATGAGATATCAACAAAGATTGATTTTTTTATTAGATTTTCGCTGCTGCTTTTGATGTGGCCGGCCCTTTTTTTCTTCTCTTTTCGTAATCGATGCTGTTGTGGCTGATGAGATTGGCTCGACAAGAGCTCTGCCAGCGAGTTCTTCAGATGGAGCACGAAGCCAGGAGGAAGAAGAGAGGAAAGGGCAGTTTCGTCGAAAAATTCAGAGATGGCCATTTTAGCAGAGTGGCAATTTATTCACGGCTATTTTAGAGAAGCCTAATCTTTTGAGGCTATTTGAGCGAAGCCCAACAAAATCGATGCCAAAATAGCAAAAGACTCGTTTTTCGACTCTTAGACATGGCAATTCAGGGCTCGGGTCGTTACTGAGATGACATTACTATGTCATGTTTTTCGGCTGCTTTTTCATCAGTGGGTGGCACTCGTAATAGACTCAAATGGTTGGCGTTCCGGGTGGGTGTCTCGTAGACGCCTAAATTGACCCTATCACAACTTTTTTTTTGGCGAAAGACCCTATCACAACTTTTAGCCCATCACTAAGTTTCAGCGCAACCCAGAGTCCCAGCCTAAACCTAACCTTATCCACCCGGTGCCCGTAATTTCCCAGCCACACATCTGCCACGACTATTTGTGTGTGCCATCACTCGCGCCGTCTCGTCGGCCTTCCCCGACGGTCACCATGCCCGCTGATGCATGGTGAGGGGCCAGCGATGCAACGGGGTATATCTGCTTGACATTTTCACGCGTGGTGTTCAAATGCCGCGTGCCGGCGGCGAAGGCTTCCTGATAATGCTGAGGCCTTGTAGTGTCTCCCCCTGAGGCCGGGCCCGCACACCTGGCAGCTCTCTAGGACATCAAGACTAATCCCACAAACCAACGCATGTCTTTTCTGCGCACTTTGTCCTCACTTATGCGCACCCGGGAAGGACTTCCTGGTCGGTCACCCATCGCTCCAGGCCAAACACGCTTAATTTTGGAGTTCTTTCGAGATGAGCTCCCGGAAAAGAAGTTGCAACTAACATGAGTATTCTATCAATCTTATTAAGCCTTGGGCCGGGATGTCACATGCCTCACTCGGCTTCACGACCTGGCACAACCTGGTGACAGGGCAGGGTGAGGCAGGATGACAGCGGGCGCATCACGATGAGCATGGCAAGATGTGGCGGGATAGCGTGGGCGCAGCGTGACACAAGCGAGGCTGCTGTGGCAGGGCGGCGCGGTCTGGCGCGAAGGAGGCGGCACGGCCATTGAAAGTTGCCCGGAGGTGAGGCGAGCGACAGCCCGCGCGGCCGTAGATGCTTGGCCTCCGCATGTAGAACAAGCTGCCTCCCGAGAGCTCTCCGACGAGCAAGACGGACAGAATTAATCTCCTTTGTTTCTAAATCGAGCTTCAACTCGAGCAGGGAATCTGTAGCTTATGGACCGATGAGATATCAACAAAGATTGATTTTTTTATTAGATTTTCGCTGCTGCTTTTGATGTGGCCGGCCCTTTTTTTCTTCTCTTTTCGTAATCGATGCTGTTGTGGCTGATGAGATTGGCTCGACAAGAGCTCTGCCAGCGAGTTCTTCAGATGGAGCACGAAGCCAGGAGGAAGAAGAGAGGAAAGGGCAGTTTCGTCGAAAAATTCAGAGATGGCCATTTTAGCAGAGTGGCAATTTATTCACGGCTATTTTAGAGAAGCCTAATCTTTTGAGGCTATTTGAGCGAAGCCCAACAAAATCGATGCCAAAATAGCAAAAGACTCGTTTTTCGACTCTTAGACATGGCAATTCAGGGCTCGGGTCGTTACTGAGATGACATTACTATGTCATGTTTTTCGGCTGCTTTTTCATCAGTGGGTGGCACTCGTAATAGACTCAAATGGTTGGCGTTCCGGGTGGGTGTCTCGTAGACGCCTAAATTGACCCTATCACAACTTTTTTTTTGGCGAAAGACCCTATCACAACTTTTAGCCCATCACTAAGTTTCAGCGCAACCCAGAGTCCCAGCCTAAACCTAACCTTATCCACCCGGTGCCCGTAATTTCCCAGCCACACATCTGCCACGACTATTTGTGTGTGCCATCACTCGCGCCGTCTCGTCGGCCTTCCCCGACGGTCACCATGCCCGCTGATGCATGGTGAGGGGCCAGCGATGCAACGGGGTATATCTGCTTGACATTTTCACGCGTGGTGTTCAAATGCCGCGTGCCGGCGGCGAAGGCTTCCTGATAATGCTGAGGCCTTGTAGTGTCTCCCCCTGAGGCCGGGCCCGCACACCTGGCAGCTCTCTAGGACATCAAGACTAATCCCACAAACCAACGCATGTCTTTTCTGCGCACTTTGTCCTCACTTATGCGCACCCGGGAAGGACTTCCTGGTCGGTCACCCATCGCTCCAGGCCAAACACGCTTAATTTTGGAGTTCTTTCGAGATGAGCTCCCGGAAAAGAAGTTGCAACTAACATGAGTATTCTATCAATCTTATTAAGCCTTGGGCCGGGATGTCACATGCCTCACTCGGCTTCACGACCTGGCACAACCTGGTGACAGGGCAGGGTGAGGCAGGATGACAGCGGGCGCATCACGATGAGCATGGCAAGATGTGGCGGGATAGCGTGGGCGCAGCGTGACACAAGCGAGGCTGCTGTGGCAGGGCGGCGAGCGTTCACACCTGATGGGGTTGGGGTCGGGTTTAGATGTCTACCCGCGGGTCTGGGTCTGGGTGTGGAATTCAACCCGCAACCCGGCGGGTTTTTGCTCTACCTGAGCTGAACCCAAACCATTGACATCTCCATCGGCTCCAAGAGTTTTGTTTAAACCGCAATGAAGACTATTATATGCAACAATAGCAAGCGCGGATTACAAAAAGTTGAGGTGTTCAGCTAGATGTGGTTTGTTTTTTTAGTACTTTATAGGTGTTTTGTGTTAGCTTAACTTGGTGATATATCGTGTAATGGCTAGATATACTGAGGCCGGACATTATTTTACCTTGAAATAAAAGCTTCCTTTGTCTAAAAGAAATTATTTGAAAACCTATTTATCTTTTTGGAACCTTAAAAAAGTAGGGTAGTTGAGAGTAGCTGTTTCCATGCGAGTAACAAGGAAAAGAAACATTGAGCAAGGTTTATATAGTGAAAATTACAGAACAGTTTTAACTGCAACAGGTACAAACTGCCGAGTGAGAAAGAGCATAACTCGCTTCATCCAACAAATATGAATTTTTATTGAGCCATTCTGCCCAAGCCTATTTCACAAATTGTTGCAGGATTTGGGGCCTCCCACTGGGCTGTTTTTGCCTTTAACATCGCCAAATCACGATTGCAGTCGGTGACGGGCATGGCTGCCACCCTCCTCCGTGCCATCGCAACCGAAGGTCCGGCCGCCTCGTCAAATGCCGGCTCCCATCCATTCTCCCATTCCTCCGTAGCGTTACACAGGCCCAAACCCTTGTTCCTCCACTCTATCCATGCTCGATCCAGTCCGGCCCAAATCCGATCAGCTTGTGGGCCGGTATAGGCACGTAGGCACGGGCGGCAATAGGCTCCGCTTAGTGGGCCACGGGAGCCTATGGAGGCCACAGGTGTGTCATACCGGCCCGGCGGGAACTTTTTCTTCCTTTCAGTCACGATACAGAACCTTAATTGTTGCTCGTGGACCAAAACTTGACCCATTTTCATTTGGTACATGAAGGCCATCTCAGAATTGAGACCGTTATAGCCTTCTTTCGCCAAGTCATCAAGCATGGTTAACCGAGACAGAGGCACTATTGATAGCTCCTCTCTCCAATCCCTAGCCTATCATTTAGTCCGGCATACCTGGAACCCTCCGGGATGACATAGGTGTTTGGTTTGAATGAACTAGGTTCCCAAAACCCGTCCACTCTAGTCCTGACAATCCAGTCATATGAGAAGTTGTTTTGCAGTTCATGAGATCGGATGAGGCTCAAGCAGCCCTCCACTAGACTGAAGTATTGTAGCAGCCCCCTGAAATCCATCAATAATGGACAAGTGATTTCTTCAGTTTAGGACATTGACAACCACTGATGACATTTAAGCATTGACTTTCATTCCAGAATGTAATTTCAGACCGATGTTTAGTAATTTTATCAGTAGATCTATTTCATTTTAGGGCAAGTCATTTTTTTTATGTTTTAATAAACAAACATGTAGTCAAACATTGTGATGCTTCAACATTGACTGTACGTTGAACAGCTAGATATAAATGATATACTTTCGATAAAGTTCTCAGGATCGGACTAACATTTTATCGTAACATAATTTTGTGGGAAGAAATACAGTGAAATGAGAATGCTTATCGATCGTCACCTGCAAGCCCATGGGGGACCCCCTAGGTGTGAGGAGCCTGCGGTGAACGTCAGTCTCGACGATGTGCCGTGGCTCGAAGATCTTAACAGCGGCGACTCGCGGCGCGTCCTTGAGCAGGCCGAACTTGTAGGCGTTGCCGTCTAGCGGGCTGTGGAGGAAGAGGTCGGCGCCAGGGTACGGCACCAGCACGTTCCGTACGATGGAGTCGCCGGTGAGCTCGAACTTCCGCGCTCCACCGACGAGGCAGACTGCAATCCTTGCCTGGGCAGGGTGCGGCGGCGGGGCAGCTGGTCGTGGTGACAGCTCGGCTGGTCCCCTGCCGTTGGTCAGGAGGAGCCAGGAGGAGAAGATGGTCGCGGAAGACGGGAGAGCTGCGATGTCGTAGATGCTATGGCGGCAAATTAGAGCCATGTTCTGCGTGTTTGCAACGCTGTACCGCTATGTGCAACTATAGATCATGCACACCATCAATAAATACTAATCACTACAGCGATCTCGACGACGCACCTGACAACATGGGCCACTTGTTATAAACGTGCAGTAATTTCATTATAGGACTTTCCTCAAATAATTTCATTATAGGACGACACATGGGCACTTGTATTATGTGACGAATGGAGTACTACAGTTTAAACAGTAACACTACTGCGCTTTCCCAAATGGAAAAAAAAATGGTAAAGTGTCTACTTAACCGGTCCCTAATTAACACAGCCGTTGGCTCTAAATCTAAGAGACTACAAGATCTCAAACTTTATTTAGTACTCTTAAATAATAAAATTCTTTTTTATTTTAGAGGCCTAATTTTTTTTTAAAAAGGCAATGAATGCACCCTTAGACCTACTCAAACATCCCAGCAACAATTTTAAAATCAGAGTTGGGCAGCGGCCTTGATTATTCGCTAGCTAGCTTTCCTGGTGACGTATTTGGATTCGGATAAGGCATGGACTCATCGTCGTCCATGGACGTGACAGGGACTAGTAATAAGCCCATATAATATGATACACATTCTCGCATGCTTGAGATTTGTGAACTGAGTGGTAGAGAATGCAAGTGCCCATTGAAACGTACTTACAGTATTTCATCTCTCTTTCAAAACTCAGCGATGGCATATACCTCTGTGTTTTCAATCGATAAATGTATGGCTTCTGAACCAATTCGACTTCAAATGATCAACATAGCTAGCCCCGCTGTAACGAAGATATGATTCTGATAACAGGTGCCAATGCAACGAATTAAGATACCAGACAACTGACTTTGGAATAGCTATGTTTTTGAATTTAAAATTGTCACTGTCCAACAGCATTTATCCCTGCTAGGCCAAAATTTCAACCACTACAAAAAAAAAAGAGAGGGTTTTAGTCACCAAGTTTTAATGACTAAGAAATTTTTTTCTTTGTTGATCACTATAAGTTAATTAATAGTGATCAAGTTTGAGATTTTTAGTGAATGTATGATTTTAGTGGTCACTGCTATTGTGACCAGAATGTGAGCAATCTTATTAGTGACAAACTAGCTATTGTGACCAACAATACACATATAATGAAGTGACTAATAGTCTTTTTTTTGTGACTAATAGTCTTTTTTTTGTGAACGATGCCCATTTGCCGGATAAGCTTATACTGCTAGCTGTCACTCGGCCGTATTTGGCGACAATGAGTGCGAAACCAGCTTAAGAAACTGTTTCGTGCATCAGATACGTGATGGTAGGAGCAACCGGCGACGTGTTTGCTCACGCATCTCCTTTGTACGATTTACAAATAAATACAACATGCGTTGATTGTTGAGGTGATGCGAAGAGATGACTGATGCACACCCAACTGAAGGCGCGCATTCGATTGCAAGCGCGATCGATCATGTTATTCCAGCGAGGCACTCTGTACCGAACTTGAAAGTAGGCCATGATTCTTGGAAGTAGGCCATGAAAGTAGGCCATGATTCTTGGAACCATGATTCTGTTGTCAGGGCACCAACCGAACCCTGTACTTTTTCTAGCGCTTGATAAAAGAACAGCCTTGGGTCTAAACCAACACCGTGCTTACCTGGTTACGTCGCTATATGCAGTGGCTACTGCGGTTTTGCTTCATGGACAATATATGGACCTTTTGTGTCGTTGTGAAAATAACATTAGTTATGCCAAAACTCATTTATATGACAAAAGTTATTTCTGATAAGCATATCTATCTAAACACTCCCTGACATACTTGTTGTACTATCTTAACTCATTAAGCTTTGGACTTTATATGCATTTCGAAATAATACATAATTAACAGGTTCTTAACTTTATCATCTTGTTAGCTTGTGATCTTTCAGTTCGCAATTACGTGATCACGGGACCGACCTACTCGTGTCCTGTCCTTTTCTACTCCCTCCGTTCTAAATTAAAAGACCCTTTCGCTATCTCAACTTTTCTCAAATTATAAGACCTTCTCTCTGATAAAGAAAGAGATTGAGTAAGTACAACATGCTTAAATAAGACAAAATCTCTATCTAGTATCATCTGACATGTATGTCATACTTATCTTCTCCAATAACATTTGTGATAGATACAGAAACTACAAATAGTGTGACAACTAAGGTAAAACATATGTATATTTAAGAAGCTGCGCATCAGAGACTAAGGCGTTGTTTGGATCCACCTCCTAAACTTTTAGCCGGCTAATTTTAGTCAATTTAGATCCAAACATGATGACTAAAGTGACTAGCCTACTTCCTAAACTTTTTTTGAACCTCTCAAAACTGGATATAAATGTAGTATCTGTTCGTGTACATACACCTGAAGCCACCGACTCACTACGCACACAAACACTCCTACATCTAGACCCAGCGAAGACAAAGCGCGTCCATCAAAAAATCATCGGAACCTTCAAGACCCGATGCGTGACGAGGAGCGTTGCACTCCCTTTGTGTCTCCACGCGTTGAGAGGTACCTGCAGAGAGAAAGCCAACAGCTCCATCGCACAGAAGGCCAAAGAACCGCCGGCGAGCTCCCCTAAATATGTCCAAAATGACCACTCCTCCACAAGCTTCACGCCGGCGCCGGAGAGCACAAGCCGATGAGACGGAGGAAACTCGGGAGAAATTGTCCCAAGGAAACGCCGACACCTCCGCATCACCCGCGTCTCCGGACACACCAGCCCGCCGCCAACAAGATGTCAGCGCCGGTAAACCAAGCCGTACAGAACTCGCCGATAGGAGGCTCACGGCAAACCACCACCGGCAAGGACACCGTCGGCACAAAAATTCCTCTCAGACGCCGCACCTCGGTGACGTCAACCCGGACGCACGCAGCTGCCTCCCCTCGGCGTGGCGGAACGCAACCCACGTCGCGTTCACCACAACCGCGACGGCGGCAGCC
>LAPY01000604.1:130218-148941 GCA_000970635.1 Eragrostis tef
CGGGCCAGCCTGCACAGACACCGCGGCGTGCCTGGGCACGGGGGCAGCGGCTCCTTAGCGCTGCCCATCCCAAGGACGGCGATTGGGAGCAGACCAGGTAGCAGGGGCAGCGCCGCAGCACGCACGCCGGCGCCGCGCGAAGCGGCAACAGCTCCACGAGCTACGACCACGCTGCACCCCGCCAGACCCCCGCGCCGACAACAGCAGCACGCGACAACAGTCCACAAGGAAGAAGACCCTCACCCTACTCTATCAAAGTTAAAAAAGATAGAAGTAGGGAGGAATATGTACACTGGAGGACGAATCCGCGACACCCCCACATCTCCGACGGCGCACCAACCGCCAGAGGCGAGGAGGAGCCGCGGAAACGCCGTCGGAAACGGACTCGCCGCGAATCGCCTGTCTCTCTACTGTAGCGGGCCGAGAGAGTTCGCGAGAGGACCTTGTTCAGTCACCTCACCTCTCCTAAACTTTTAGCTTTTAGTCAGCTCAACCCTCTTAAAAGTGATCACTAAACAATATAAAAAAAGGCAAAAAAAACATAAAAAAAAGCCGGAACAGTTCAAAAACCAAAGACATTAATCAGGGATCTAAACATATACCTCATAAATATTAGTTGGTAAATATTTAGTTGGTTAATTTTAACCGGCTAGAGGATCCAAGCAATGCCTAAATGCGAGGAACTTAACAAGCTATGAAAAGAAAGCACCTCCTTCATGTAGTATGCCGTCCATTTCTCACCGACAGTAACTTCGACCCACATGAGTTGTGCCAAAAGATTCACAAGCTAAGAGAGTTCAATATAAAGACAATTTATGACAATACTAAGGACGGTTTGGTACAGCTTCACATGGCTGAAAGAATCAATGAAGTTGTACCAAACGCGTGTTCTCCTTGAAAGAAATTCTTTATGTCCTGATTCTGAAAGTTTATCTTAAAGAATCATAGCGAATCACTTTAGGCCACAAAATCTCATCTCTTTACAAAATTCGATTCTCACTGAGAATCACTTCCAGATAAGATCTATCAAACACGCAATAAAGCAAGAAAAATTCGATAATTATTGAGAACCTAATGGGGGCACTCACATTCTTAAAGAAAAAACTTTGATTGTTTCCTTTCCTTATTTTACAAACTTAATTTGTTTCAATACTTTTGTGGAGAAGCATAGAAAAACTAGGAGTATCTGGAGGGGTAGCATCACGCTTCCTGCTCCACCTATGTATGCTGACCTACTTCCCCACAACTCCGCATCTCATAGACTCAGGGTTCAACGGAGGGCTAGGGATCACTTGAGACACATGGAAGTGAAGATAGGAGAGGATGCTTACATGGCCTATTGCTTTGTTTTATATATGCCTTCTTATTATTTAGAGTGAAGTGCGCAGCCAGTTTCTAAACTTGTCTGGCTGTGTCATTTAGGTCCCTCTACTTAGAAAATGATGATTTGACATCTTTAAACTTGTTCTGTTGTTCACTTAGGTCTCTTTACTTATATTGACATCTCTAAACTTGTCCGGCTGTGTCATTTAGGTCCAACTAGGCTTAAACCGACCTGATATGACACAAGCTTGTTGCATGCAATTGTATTGGTACCAGAGATTAAAGGTGGTTCTTTCATTGATATTTTCTTAATTTTTTTAACATTTTTTCATGTTCTTCATAAACTAAAATTTTGCATATATTTTTTGAGCGATTTAAACATTATCCATCATATTTTAGATTTGATATATATTCGTCGTTATTTAGTACTCACAATTTAGATTTCACATATACCCGCTCACATGACTCCTGACACAAATGGCAATAAGCAAATGATGCATCCAGCCTAGGTATAGGGTTGGCCGAGGCCCAACAATTTAAGGTTGCCCAGACCCCAACAGTTCTTATACACACTCACTTAAAGAAAGACCCAATCTCCTTAAAAGACTAGTCCGATAAGGGAAGGGTGGCTCTCCTTTTTAAGGTGGTTTTCTCCTCCCAAACTAAGCAAGGTGAGATTATTTAGAGGCTCACGCGGTCACTGTCCGACTACAACTAGGTCATCACTCTTTGTTGCGTCTTTGCCAGCGGGTAATAACGGAGGATTTCCACATCATTCTCCCCTTCTTAACAAAGGCCCAGCTCTGATACCAAATAATGCATCCAACCCAGGTATAAGGTTGGCCGATGCCCAACAATTTAAGGTTGCGTGGAACCCAACAGTTCTTATACACACTCACTTGAGGAAAGGCCTAATCTCTCTAAAAGACTAGTCTGATAGGGGAAGGGTGGCTCTTTCTTTTAAGGTGGTTTCCTCTTCCCAAGCTAAGTAAGGTGGGATTATTCATAGGCTCACGCGGTCGCCGCCCGACTACAACTGGGTCATCACCCTTTGTTGCGTCTTTGCCAACGGATAATAACGGAGGATGTCCTCATCAGCAACATTATTTTTATTTCTTTTTTAAAGTGCAATAAGTCCTTAAACTCTTAACTCTTGTCAAGGTATAAAAATTAACCATTAACTACTATATCTGGTAACTTACACCTAGAAAGGGAATATATTACTAACATTAAAAGTATACGTTAAATGCTAATTCTGCTCATGTCACATCGGTTTGAGTCTAGTTGGACCTAAATGACACAGCCGGACAAGTTTAGAGATGTCAATATAAGCAGAAGAACTTAAGTGACACATTAAAACAAGTTTAAAGATGTCAAATCAGCATTTTCTAAGTAGAAGGACCTGTGACACAGCCAGACAAGTTTAGAGACTGGATGTGCACTTTACTCTATTATTTAATACCTTAACTCTAGTTGTACCTAACGATGTTTGATTTAAAGGGCTAATGGTTGGTTCGATTAGAAAAATAATTATTTAAATATATATTATTAATGGAAGTAGGCCATGAAAGTAGGCCATGATTCTTGGAACCATGATTCTGTTGTCAGGGCACCAACCGAACCCTGTACTTTTTCTAGCGCTTGATAAAAGAACAGCCTTGGGTCTAAACCAACACCGTGCTTACCTGGTTACGTCGCTATATGCAGTGGCTACTGCGGTTTTGCTTCATGGACAATATATGGACCTTTTGTGTCGTTGTGAAAATAACATTAGTTATGCCAAAACTCATTTATATGACAAAAGTTATTTCTGATAAGCATATCTATCTAAACACTCCCTGACATACTTGTTGTACTATCTTAACTCATTAAGCTTTGGACTTTATATGCATTTCGAAATAATACATAATTAACAGGTTCTTAACTTTATCATCTTGTTAGCTGTCGTCTATCCCGATTATCTGCACGTGCGACGTGGTTTCTCGTCTGTTCTGTTCGAAAACTTTGCTAATGATCAGCTCGAGTAGGAATGAGGTTTATGATTTGGATCCTTTGGTTGCTTCATTTCCTAATAAGAATGAGGTTGTGAGGTTCATATATAGTACGTATCTTTCACCTCAGTTCTATAGGATTTTCTTTTTGTGTGTGTGAAACTATGGCCTAACTTTGGGTAGATTTTAGGAAATCTCACTTATGCCCTCCCCACTTTCTTCTTTCCTCCTGAACTCATTGTTCTTTCGTGCAAAACATCCTATATATTGCAGCACATCCACTATTTAGGATTGCACAATGAATGGCCCCGTCCCATACTCCCATTCCTTCATCTTTCCTATTTGTATATCTATAAATCCAGCGTTAGAAATAAGCACCGTCGAACAATAACAAAACTAGTCTTTCAAAAAAAGAAAACAATAACAGAACTAGTCTTTCAAGAAAAACAATAACTAAACTAGTGTATAACTGGTGAAGCCATAGGGAGAATCCGCTAATTAGATTTTAAAATGCACCTAGGACGAGGGCTCTATTTAGATCATCCATTCAACACACGTATGGTGTAGATATGTTGCATCACTACTATTACTAGTGATACAATAAATATACGCAATACATATATTGGATCAAAAGTTCAGATTACACCCTCAATCTAGGTGGTTGTAGAAAAATCCACTCTCAGAGAGAATCAATGGTTTTCAGAAGGGACTCTCTGTACGTAGCCAACAACCATCGATTCTATAGAAGGATAAGATTGTATGATGAATGGATAATTGATTGTATTGTTGAGTCTAATGGGCGGATTATATAGGATACATGGCTTCAAAGGCAAGAAGCCTCCGGTAAAGATAAGGCAAACCAGGATTACATATATCATATCTAGAGCTATGCCAATATACTCTAACATCCCCCGCAGTCGCAACAGGAGCAACGCAGACGTTGTGACTGGAGAGCTCAAGCAAGATGGTAGCCCTTTGTGCCGATGTCGAGGTAGCCGATGGAGGAGAACCACACATAACGCCGCTGGCGCGCTGAGAGGCGCCATGTAGTGTGGCGCATAGGAGAAGGCGTCGTAGACGAAGATGGAGACGCATCGAGGACAATGCCGAAGGTGACGTCGTCGATACACCAAGACTGAGGCGGGTACCAGGTTTGCCAGACCCGGTAGCGCTCGGGGACGAAGGCACACACTACCAGTACCGAGCGTACGAGGTTAAGGGTCAACCATGTCGTAGCATCTGAAGGAGAGGTCAGCAGAGGAGGTCTTGACGACGGTCGCGGTGCACAGTATGACGAGGGAGAAGATGCCGATGCAGCTCGCAGTGGTCAGAGTAGACAAAGTAGACGGGGAGGCGACGATACTAGCGACGAGGTTGAGTTGGACGAAACGTAGAGGTGGAGTGGCCGAGCGCTAGCTTAAAGGCTAGTGTGCTTGGCGTAGTGGTCACGGTGGCGGTCGTTGATGAAGGCGGCGCAGAACTCGAACATATTGATAAAGACCTTATGCATGGAGTGCACAACAACGTAGTCCACGGTGGTGAAGGTGCAGCGGCGAAGATCACATGCGGCGACGCTGTGGTGCAACAAGCGACACTACCGCAACCTTCGTAGTCGGTGACGAAGTGCGCACTCTTAGGACACCAACGCGGTTTTCTTGAGACGCGCCGGACGTACGGCCCCTCCAAAACGAGGCCACGTATGCAGTGAGCGGGCACGTGGGAGGCTGAGGTTCACGTGGTGTAAGAGAGTTGACTATTTCCGAATCTTAAAGCTAACGTGGCGTCATCTGAGATGGGGGTCGTGTCCCAAGCCGGCCACAAAAGATGATTTCCGCTTAGGACACCTGTCCCAAAAGCGAACATGCCAAAGCAATGCACGGGTTGGGATGATCAGTCCGAGGGTGCAACCATGGCGGTGGAGAAGTCAGAGACGGCCGGCGCGAAGACGATGTGACAGAGTAGCCTGACGGTGTCGTGGAAAGGGCGCTCTTGCATGCACCGCACGTCAGGACGAGCCACAAGGCGATGAAGAGGAGTGGCCGACGACAAAGTTGATGTAGAGACGCGTAGAGTTGACAGGAGACGGGCGACGCAGAATCCGATCACAGATCGAGAGAGAAAAAAATTACAGCAGGAGCAATTGGATATCTCCGTGTAGATCTCCATGTGACAATAGCGTGGCCTCCTTCGGTGCATCCTCTCTGCCGTAATAACAACAAAGAGAAAAAAAAAAGGAAAAGGAAATTGAACTCGGAGACCTGCGCTCATGGAGACTCGGTCACCACGAATCTGCAGAGGTGCATCATGGCTGCAGGTCGTGTTGGCCAGCAGAGAGCTGTCGCGGCCACCGGTTCTTGCATGTGCGTCTCTTGCGTGTTCCCGGTCCCGCCGCTCCAGCTGCATTCGTCAAGCCAGAAAATTCCGTAGCGCGCTCGTCCAGGACGCTCGCTATGGGCCGTGGGCCGCGCTATGACCGAGCTACGCATAGCGCGCGCTGGGCATAGGCAGTCCCGTCAGTCCGTCACTCCGCGGCGCCCAGCGCCTTACCGAGGAGGATTACGGATGGCCATATCTCAAATACCCTTCGCGGATGAGTTATCTAAAATATGACCGGTTCATGAGCAAAACTCGTTAAAATAGGACTCTAAGCGGCATATACCTAGAATATTCTCTTACTAAATGTCTCCTTTGCCCTTCTTCTTCCTCCTCTGCCACTCGCCATGCCGGCCGCCGCCGCCGCCGCGCCCGCGCATCCGCCGCTGGCGCTCCTCCTCCTCCTCTTTCGCTCTGCACTCCTCGCCGGCACGCTCCGCCTCGCTTCCTTCGCCGACTGCGACCCGGCCCTCCGCTCCCTCCTAGACCCGATCCCGGTCTCCGCCTAGAAATGCGACATATAGCAGTTAAGTGACGCCATCGACAGACATTGAGCTTCTTTCTGCTGAGGCTCAGCCTTGGCGTGGCACTAGCTTAACGAAGCTCCAGATGAATTTCCTTCCATGTCCTTCCTATACCTTAATATCTCAACACCTAAATAGTCGATAATTCCTTGTACAGCAGCATGAGGTTTCTGAACTTGTACTCGGACAACAGAGATTTGAGGGAACTGAAGCAATGAGGCACTTGCAATCCGGTGAGCCACTGACTCCAGAAGATTCTGTGAAGGGCCTTCAACCACATCCTTGACAATTCTGCAGCATAAGGACTCGAATCAGGACTATGTGAATACGAATGTATGAATAAGGTGCGCAAAAAACTATTGAACACAAAAATACAAGGGAGAGCCATCTCAAAGAAAAAAGGGGAGAAAAAAATCGATGTTTGTTTATTTATCACACATACATGAACGCTGTATTCTGTACCTGTAAGCACAAGGAGAATCAGGACTTTGTGAATACTAATGTATGCATAAGGTGCGCAAAAAACTATTGAACACAAGCGCGACGCGGCGGCCATGACCGAGTGCCTCATGGCCAGCCTGCCCATGGTGCCGACGCCGATCTGCTCCGTCTTCGTGCGGACCAGCTGCAGGTCGTGCTCTAGGTCGCGCTTCTGCGAACCCCGTCGGGCAGAGCGTCTTCGGTCGGAGAGGAAGGAGAGAATGGCACCGGTCTTGCGGGGAGAATTGAGGTGAGAGAGCGTCTTGGACGGCGAAGCTACGCACGACCATGGCGGAGCTCGGACATGGCGACAGGCGGTGCTCTAGCAGGGTTGGTCACCGGCAAAACGACGATGAGGACGGATATGCACTCCTGGGTCGTGGCATACACTCCTCCTGGGTCGTGGCATACACTCCCGGAATCAAAGGCTAGATAAGACATTTTACACACCTCAGTCCTATTTTAGCAAAGTTATCTGGAAGAGTGGCAATTAAGGTATGGCCATCCGGAAGGGATCTAATTCGTCAACTAGGTGAATGCCCGTGCGTTGCTACGGAAGCGACAATAATATTAACTCAGTAACAAATATGAAATATGGACAAACCACATAATTTCGAAAAATATCTTAATTAGTTCTTTGGATTTATGTATCCTATAGTGTGCTCGAGCATTGAAATGTGAACTGAAAATTTTATGACACAATACTATTTATTGTGTGAATTTGATACCAAATGACATTAATCTTATAATCAAGTTCAAAGGCTAATGCCAAAATAGAACACAGATGAAATCAGTTGGTCGTTGACATTAATCTTATAATCAAGCTCAAAGCCTAATGCCAAAATAGAACACACATGAAATCAGTTGTTCATCAACAGGTCAAGCTTACATGAGATCAAGCAGGAGTTAAACTGGTGTATGATTGTATTAACTGATACAGAAACTTTGTGCGTTTCTAAATGGAAACCAAAATCAATATGGGATCCCAAGTTGCTCTCTCAGTTAGTAGCTGGCGCCTCACCCCTGTATTCTAATAAAAAATCATTTTAAAGTTCTAAAAGAAACAAAAATGAATATAGGCTCCCCAATTACCCCTCTTAATCAGCATCTTGCTCCTCACCCAGAAACGGCAACATCCTATATCACCTTCTTCTACTGCTCTTCTCGTGGATGGAATGAGCCAAAAGACCTATTCGTCATAGAAGAATAATGTTATATAGTTGTAGGCTAAACTATATCATATAGCAGAGCTCGCACATTACTGAGCTCAGTCAAGCAATTATCAGGCAAAAAACATCGTCATCGGTTCTTACCCAAAGTATTGTAGTCACATAATCACATTTTTTCAAAGAGAGAATCAATTTAACCAATAGCTTAGTTCACTAAATGCTCCTCATGTCACAATAATTAATAGCTTACACAAGGAAAGCAGCGGTTACTGAAAAGCAGCAATTGCTTTGAAAAAAGATTGAAATATGAAAAAAAGAAGGCAAACTAATCTCGACATGAAACGCTCCTCTTGTAAGCCTTGTAATCACTGCTCTATGTGACTGTACATCCGCTGACCTGAGGGCACAATGATTTAGTCGAGCACCCAAATTGAGAATGAAGCAAAATGAGGTAACTAAGAGGAGACATGAAACACACATCAAGCGATCTGATTTGTCGATATCGAAATAACTATCTAATTCTTCAATGGGATAGATCAAACACATTTCCTTGAGAGAAAACTGTAAGAACCAATTGCTTGAGTTGCTCAGACTTGCTGTCTAGCTCTATTGTAACACCTGCACTACTTTCTTGGTACCCAAACTTCTAATGCAACACACAGCTAACTCCATGATAACTGTCAGGGAACTTTCTCAATTTGACAAATATATTGTGATTTAGGAGGTTAGTTCAAAAGTGGCATAGAATCCAAATCAAGAAACATATTGGCACGTATAGAGGAAGGCTTGCAGACGATACATAGGCATCACCATGCATTTGGTAAAATTTTTCATTTAGAAAACATAAGAAGCTAGTTGAGATATCCAATGTCAACTTCAATTAAGTTACCAGGAGGAAGCTTCAGATGAGTAAGTTTCAGTACCTGTAACGCATACGCGGCGCCAAAGCAATTAAGAAACTCTAAAACCTGGCAGAAAAGAAAACAAGAACATGAACCTACTTTTCGTTTCTATTTAGTGAGAGGACAAAACTTTGTAGTAGAGTTCTGTAGTAGATAGAGAAAAGCTCTCTTTTGAGAGAAAAACATAAAAATGGATCATCCAGCGCTTATTTTGTGCTTCCTACTTTTAATCTTATAGGCTCCATTCACAATCTCCCCTTTACATTACTTAGCTCATTAATTAACCATGATAACTTGATTTTGATATAAGACACATCAAAGCTGGTGATGAGATAACAAAATTACTACAGATATATGCACCAGCAAGTGACAACACATGATTCTACATCTTGGCTTCCACCCTAACAAACTAACGGAGCAGGAGCCCCATACGTTTGTGCAAAGAGCAGGAACCAGAGCCTTGGCGACTACTCTCAACGACTCAGTTCCCTTGCATATACTGTAAATCCTCGATCTCCTGCCTAACGGTGGAGGCTGTTCAGAAAATCAAGCAGAATGGGATACTTACATAAGATGGTAAAAAATGTCAGCAAAGCAACATGGCAGGCGGACAATCCACCCAAACACTTTGTGGCATGAACAGAAAAGAAAAAAGGTACTCAGCGATTATAGAGCAGCTTCAATTCCTACACACAACCACGAGAACAGGAGAGGAATGGTCACACACTGAGGCATTTCATCAAACACTTGACGGACTCACTATCACGAGAGTTCTTCATCTTACCTGGGGTCCAAATTTGTGAGAAGTTGGGCGTCAGAAGAGACTTCACCAGCGGCGGAGGTCCTCTAGGTCGTTGATGGAAGATTGGGAGAGGATTTGGCTCCGTGTCTCTGAGTGTCGCCACCTGCACTTTGGCAGAGCCGCCATCCACACCAACCGAGGAGGCATGTCGTAAGCGCGTAGTGGAGGAACCAGCGCCGTCGACCAGGCTGCGCGCCGTCTAGCGCCGCCCGTTGTCGTCGGCAATGTTGACCCGCCGTGTGCCGTCATCAAGCTCGCCGAAGGGGGGTGGAGCGCACCCAGACGTGGGTGACGGCGCAAACATGGCGAAGGCAGGCTCACCGCGGGGTCTCGGCATGGGGTGGAATCAGCAAAAAATCGGCCGTGTGTGTCACGGTTCCTTGGCAGCGCGATGGAGGCGTTGCTTGGGCTGTCGCTGAGGCCGGGCAGCAGGCTTCCTCGGTTGGCCTGGCGGCGATCTTGCTTCCGGCGGCGAGGAACCTCAGCGGCGGCGAACTTGCTTCCGGCGGTGAGGAACCGCATCGGCGGCGATCTTGCTTCAGGGTCCGTTGTTGCGAACTGAGTGTCGCGGTGGCGGCGGGTGGTTCGCAAAATTGGGCAGGCGGGAAAAAGGATAGCGGAGAGTTGGCGGCGAGTCGTCGGGGCAGTGCGCAAATTGCGGATAGCAGGGACGCGTCCATGGATTGCCGTAGAATTTTGGTTCGCAGCCTTTTTTATCGCAAGGGGCGAGTGATTGTAGATGGGCGGATTTTGATTGCGGGGGCAGGTTTTGAATTTTGGGGCAGCGAAATAAGCTGCAATGACCACACCAAGCCAATTCATTAGTTGTAGAGATTCCGCCCCCTACCGAGCCATTGCTCGTGCTGTCGCCGCCGCCGCCATCAAACTCTCCTCCCCTCCAACTCAAAAAAAAAAAAAAAACTCTCCTCCCCCCTCGCGCCGCCGCCATCAAACCCTAATCCTTCTGCTCTCCTCTCGCGGCGCCGCCATGTCGTCACCGCCGCAGCCGCAGCCGCATCCGTTTCCCCGAGCGACGGTGGCCTCCGCCGTCGGCGCTCTGACCAAGTGGATGAAGAAGCGCGCCAACACCGCGCCCCCGAACCTCCTCGCCGACGAGCGTGACGACCTCTTGCTCCTCCAGCTCTCGCTCCGCCGCGTCCCGGACTCGCCCGCCACCAGGCCGCGCCTGCTCCCGCTGCCGCACGCCGTCACGGCGCACTCCGGCTCCTCCGTCTGCGTCATCTCCGACGACCGCCCCAAGTCGCGGTCCCCGCCGGCATCCGACCTCCCCGACGCCGCNNGACCTCCCGTACGAGTCGCGGCGCCGCCTCGCGGGCTCCCACGACCTCTTCATTGCCGACCGCGCCATCCTCCCGCTGCTGCCGCGCGTCCTCGGCAAGGCGTTCTACTCCACCAAGAAAGCTCCAATCGGAGTCGACTTCACCCGCGTCGGGTGGCCGGAACAGCTCCGCAAGGTGCTGGGCTCATCGTTTCTGTACCTGCGGACAGGGACCTGCTCCGGGATCAAGGTGGGGAGGCTGGACATGGAGGAAGAGGAGATCGTGGAGAATGTGATTGCGGCGGGGGGGGGCATTGCATCTCAAGGCTGTGGACTCGGTTGCCCTGCCAATTTACCAGGCTGTGCCAGAGTTGGGCATGAAGATTGAGGTGCCGTCGATCCCACAATTGGAGGGAGAAGTTGCTGCCAAGGAGGAGAGTGGCAAGAGGAAGCGGAATAAGAAGAAGCGTACTGAGGATGTTGTGATGCAGGAAGATGTTCAGGAGGAGCCTGAGAAGAAGAAGAGGAAGGTTCCTAGTGACAAGGGGCAGAAGGTTAGCAAGAAGGGACAGTAAGAAGGGCAAGAGTGGGTCTGCAACGGAAGAAGTTGGCAGCATGAAAAAGTCTAGAGCTATGGTGAAGTTGTATTTTGTTAAGTCTATGTAGTTCATTTGGATCGTACCAATTTTGTTTCATCTAAGAAGATGCTTGTGTCATGTTCTTTCTGGCATATTGGTTTGAATTGTATGCCTAACCAGACTTTTGCATGATTCCCACCATGCCACTGTTATCAATTTTCACACAACGAAACATGTTCTCTGAACTTGTGTGCCACAGTTACCGCTCTAGAATCCAGAGTTAGTTCTCACTATATACTTCTTTCCATTCTGCTGTGGCTTTATGTTTTTGATTCCCTTGCTTGTTGCCGTTGGGATAGGATTATAATTTGTGAGTACTATAAGCTGTGTTTTGTTGGCTGGACTTAAAGTTCCAGGACCTTGGACGAGTTCGTTTCTCTATGGTTGTGAT
Source organism: Eragrostis tef (assembly GCA_000970635.1). Taxonomy (NCBI): domain Eukaryota; kingdom Viridiplantae; phylum Streptophyta; class Magnoliopsida; order Poales; family Poaceae; genus Eragrostis; species Eragrostis tef. The sequence continues at coordinate 142,091 of LAPY01000604.1, forward strand.
CATGAACAAGGAGACTTTCAGTGTGTTTATCAGTTGCATTCTTGACTTGAGAGTGACCATCTTTAGATAATTTTGTGATCTGGCTTTACATCACTGTTCAGCAACTTCAATTTTTGTTGTCCTGGTAGCCCTACATTTTGCTTCTGAATTTCGCTAATGGTGCTGCCTTTCGTTTCTTGTTTCCAAAGAATATTCTGCTGTAAGGATTGGTTTCTATTTGTTGCTCAGATAATTTGTTTGCCACTCTTATTTTTTCTGTATGCTTATCGCCATGACCTGTCAATTCTGTATTCATCAAATGAGAAGTTACAAGTTTCTGCAACTGACTTTTGGGATGGTGTGCTTCCCTTGACGAGGTAACAGAGTGTAAAATGTGTTTTTTTGTGCTCTACCATTGATTCTTCAAGATACAGCTTTGTAAGAATTCGACATACAGCTCTGTATCCCTTGGTAGAAGGGTTTTGCAGTTCGTATTTTGTTGATAAGAAGTCAGCCATATATGAAATATGCCCTATTATGTAAACTTGAACTGCAGTGTGTTTTGGTCTTTAAAGTTCGGATGCCAAATGAAATTGGTGCATGGTATTTGCGTCTGAAAAAAGGTCCTAGGTTTAGTTTCAGATAATGACGATAGATTTAATTCTAAGCCATATTCTGGGCTACTAGTGCACCATGCATAGTTAGCAGTCTATCAGCATGATTCCTGGCAATCACATCTAATTTTCCCTGTTTAAAGAAACATGGCATTCCTACTTACACGAGATGGTTTCACTAAATTATACTCCCTCCCTTCTTTTTTATATGACACCATTGACTTTTTTCGTTACTTTGACCCTTAGTCTTATCTATAAATATTTATATAAATAGCTAAGTGTATAAGTTAGTTTTAAAGTTCTTTTGATGATGAATCCAATGATATTCATTTCATATTTAAAAAGTAATTATTTCAATCTATATCGTTGGTTAAAGTTCAACAAAAAAGTCAACGGTGTCATATAAAAAAGAACGGAGAGAGTAGATTATTTTGGTTTGACCAATGAATTCCATAGATAAAATTATATATTGAAGGAGATTACACACCAGATTAAATTTATTGTCATGTTGTCTTTGGCAAGTGTGGTGTTTGGATCACCACTATTGACTGATTCCATTTACATGTCCATGTGTGAAGACTAAATGTTCTTGTTAATAATGCAGATTGTCCGACAATGCCTGCCTCTTCCAATTTTTTGTAACTTCAACGAAGAGTAATTCTGTTCGCATTGAATAAGCTCATGCCACATTTTGACTGGGATATGGAACATTTTCATTTTTCTAACCTTGATGTGACTAATGAACTCATGTACAAAATTGTGCTGTTGAAGGAGGACTCACCATTGTTGACTGATTCCAGTTACATCACCACGTGTGAAGACTAATGGAGCATGTAGACAATGACTCTTCTTCAAAATGCAGTGAGTCAGACAACCCCCTCGGCCACTGAGTACAGACCTTGTTCGTCGCCTATTTCTTCCAATTTTTTTCGCTTTTAAGCAGGGTAATTTCTCTATGATTAAACATTTATATTATTCAACCTTGAGTAAGGTTCTGCTTCCGGCCTGGATCTTGTTCATACTTGGATATATATGTATGGACCAAGAAGCTGAGGAAGACATAGTTGAGGGACCATAGTTGGAGTTCTTCATTTTCATTTTTAAGTTCCGTTGCACGAACCTTCTCATGTCCTCAGCTAAGGTTAGATAAGATTGGTACCAATAAATAATGCGATCAGTAGGCCTTGTCACTGTCTACATGCTCCATTAAAAAAATGTAATATCTGTAATTTTAAAATCTTTACTGATAAATATAAACCTGCTAACTATCATGCAAGTAGAATTATGAGGCCTATACTGTCATCAGTTCCTATTTATTTTCTCCTTTATATATTTGTACAAATATATTCATTACAATGTATCACAACAAACATCCTCTCGTATTTTAAAACAAACTGAAATAGTTTGTTTCAAAATACCTAGCTCATACATTCCCTCAGGTTGTACATGTATTAGTTTCACGGCTTCCTCAAACAAACTGAATTAATTAGTTGCCAGCAGAGTGAATTGTAGTTTCCCGGATGATGAGAAGGAAAAATATAACCTTTTCACTTTTTAACAACTTTTCTTTACTTTTTACCGTGTACGAGCAAATATGAATCAGCTAATTAGTTCTTGCAAAAGAAAAAGATGAATCAACTGAACGAGATACTGCTCAACTACGGTGGCAACAACAGCAGCAGGAAAAGGGTAATTCATGAATATTTTGGCATATATGCATGGGTCTTTGAATAGCTAGTGTTGTCACGTTTTCATTTGAACGAAAAAGTCAACGGTGTCATGTAAAAAAAACGAAGGGAGTATCATCCATGTTCAGACTTGCTATTGCTTCAAACCTCACGGTCTTTTGCTACTCGTTGTATCAGACTTTGGATCTCCTCCCTGTTGGGTGGAGCTGGATAATGAAATCTTGTTTCGAAAATGTCATCCATGTTCAGCCATGCATACAGATGAAAGTATATGGGTTATGGAGACATTGTACCCTTTTTTTTTCTGCGAACTATTCATTCACTATGTACCCAAAACACTCATTTAGGTATGTGCTTAGATGTGGCATCGGAAAACACTATAAATAGCATAGTTAGTTGTAGCAATCTGGACAATGGCATAACTTTCTGTAGGACCAAAAATTTGTTTGATTGAACCAAACTTTTTTTCCAGCAGTGGTGTTATGACTTACGAAGGATGCTTGAGTTAATATATCCTTTCTTTTAAGGAACATTCCATGCTGAACACCCTCGTGCACTAATATCAGTATTTTATGGATGTTTAAACTTGAAGGAAACAATGCTATCTTGTAATTATTTCGTTTATGTTATGCTCTGAAGAATTAAAGTTTATTTATTTCACAGGTTGCTCGGGCTGCTGCAGATGCTGGTTTGTCTCTTGCAGATGTTGCAGCAGAAGCAAAACATGCCTGGACAAGTAACTTCTGATCGTTTGGGTCCAAAGCAAATGGAGCTTGGCCTTGGCTATTATGATTCCAATTTTCCATGTATCACTCAAATAAATAGTTGAAATATTTAAATTACTATATTCAGTTTTGTGCATATATGCTTGTTTTGAGTAGATTTTAGAACTTGAAATTTGCAAATTTCCCAAAATATGATTTCCCAAAATATGAAAAAGATATTTATTTCACAACTTGGAGAACCTGGTGTTGCTGTTGTTGATCTACAGCCAGTTGATATAGTGGTAGAGCACATTCTTAAGCAGATATTATCTCAGGTAAGTTTTTTATTCGCAATGATATTTTAATCTCTTTATGCTTCTACTTGCTTTGAACAGAATCCAAATTTTAGTTCATCTTGACTGTACCTCTGGCAGGTACACTATAGTTTTTCTGTTATCATCCTCTTTCACTTTGTCACCATGTTTTCCGTTTCTCAATTGTAACATAGGCTCTGTTTAGGTTGAAATAGCTCAATTTGAAAGGTGGAAACGGTTGCTGGTATCTTGTCTCTCTGATGTTAACACATTCTGCAGCAATTGTTGACAACCTATGAGCCGAACACTAGCATGGGAGAGCGAAAAAAAAGAAACCTTTTTCTGTACGACGGGGTATGCCACTTCCCATCTCTGCTACTAAGCTTGACATGATTCAATATAGTAACGTCTCGTAGCAACTGACGAATCTTCTCCGTTTTTAACCTTGTGAAAAAAAGGCTCGCTTGGTGGCCATCTTGGAGGAGCACAAGCAAGCCTTGAGGCAGGAAGAGGAGAGGAGACAGCTCAGGGTAACTAACAACCATCACTGCATATATTGTTGGCACTTGTGCTTAGGAACAGCACAATCAATTCATACTCAGAGAGTTTCAGAGAACTACAACTATTTTGACCAAAACTACAACTTTTGCGTTCTCAAACTGAGATTGACATGTGGATCTAGAAGCAAAAGTTGTAGTTTTTTGAAACACATAGTCAAAATAGTTATAGCTCTTTAAAATAGGTTTCAAAGTTATAGCTTCTGAAACGTTGACTCAAATAATTATAGTTATGTCCAATTCACTTCTAATGTAAACATTACATGACAGAGCGAGACAACACTACACAACGCAGTGTAAATCATCATGCAAAGCAAAGCGTGGATTATTCAATGCGTGGTGCATTCTGCGCAATCTATTGAGAATGTATTGTATGGTTATATGTAACTATCAGATTCATGAAACAAAACATTGTCAAGAGTAAACCTACGTGACGGATGCGTAAACCACATCCGGAGGACAACCATTCGCACATGTTGCAACTGGTGTAAGACAAAACCCTAAAGTTATTTTAGTAAACGGTGCCTCGCTAATGTAGACATAATTGCTGTCAAGATAGAGGAATAAACCATCATTTCCGTTCCCAAGGAACAGTCGTTCTAATATCAGCATTATGCACAATTTGTAGTGTAAATCACCACACAGTTAAAAGAAAATGAGAGAACAACTGGAGTAGTGAGCATCCTAGTTGTGAGTAAATGATGGAACATTATCTGCCATTTCTATAGGGTAGACCATTCCTGATTTGGGTAAACCACCCTAGTTATGAGAAAATGATAGAACACTTGTAATTTGTTGTGCGTGAACCATATTAGCTATGGATAAACCAAGAAACATCAACAAAAATTTGTGGTAATCTAAACCAAGGAACATCATTGATTAATTAGCCATAGCGTAAACCATTTTACTTGATAGTAAACAAATGAACATGTGGAATTTCCCTACACATCAAGAAAGATGTTCTCTAGTCACTACTTCGAGTGACTAATGGTTAATGTTTCACCTAGTTTTTATATGTGCATCGTTCATACAATTCAGACGTATGTGTAATCTATTCAACTGCTTAGTATGTAAATGATAGACAACATTACGCACGTAAGAGGATTATGTGAACCATATTGTGTAGTATTGTCTCGCCGTATTATGCAGATTTACATATATAGGCATGGTTTACATCCATTTCCAATATACGTGTAAACAATATGTTTTGATCGCTGAAAATTCTGAAGAATGAAGATAGCATCATAATGTTTCATAAACTATAAGACAGTGTTGCATCGTGCTACGTAGTCCATCTAAGTCACCAAAGAAGGGTTGCTAGATGTAAACACGCTTGACAGATTTGTAAACCATCATTCCCGTGCTAATTTAAGTTTAGTAAACGATGTCTCGCTAATGTAAATAAGAAAAGTTCTATTTTACTTTCTGAATAATTCATCCGTTCACTCTGTAAACGTTTCTTTTTTCTGTTTCTTAGCCAACAAATGGCCTTTGAAGCTCAAATTTTGCACGATGACAACTCACATCAAACTACAATAATTATGTTGTTTTTTATACTATTTAGTTTAATAGAAATTAACTACTCCCTCCATTCAGAATAGATTCTGGCTCCGGACACAAAAATTAAGTAGAAGTGAAAAAGGTGAGTGCACTGAAAACGAGAAGGAGAGAGATAGAGATAGATGTGTAGTGGAAAGAGGGAATATTATATCAGAAAAAGGAAAAGATGCATTGGGAGTGAGAATGACATGTAATTTGAGAAAAAATGAGTAAAGCTAAAATGACATGTAATTTTGAACGGAGGTAGTATATATGAATAGAAATCACATAAAGAATAATGAAATATTATTTTAACATAAGTTATTGCAGTAACTATCATCATACAAATTTGAGCTTCAAATACCACTTTATGACGTGAAATTGAAAAGACTTGGTAGGGTGTATATTACATCGAATAAAATTGTTGAGGGTGTAAAGTGAGCCATTATTTTGTTTAAGAAGTGGGAAGTCAAACGAACAAAATGAATTACTTAAGAGGTAAGCTGGTAGAAAATAACTACACGATGTCACGAGCCATCATGCAAAAGAGAGTCATGGATTATGAACGAACAATGACCCTTGCGTAAACCACCACGAACATACTACACGGTGGTACGTAAACCATCATACAAAAAGAGACATAGATTATGAACCCAATGCAACTTGTGTAAACCACCACGGACATACTACATGGTGGTGCGTAAAGCATCATGGAAAAAGAGACATGGATTATAAATGCACAATGCAGCTTGCGTAAATCACCAAATATACTACACGGTGGTGTGTAAATTATTTAAGTCACCAAATAAAATATTGTCAGAAGTAAACCAACATGATAGATGATTAAACCATCATTCTCGTGTCAAGGAACGGTCCTTCTAACAACAGTACACAATATGTCACCACATGTGTAAGTCACAACTCTAAAGCCGATTCAGTAAATGATGTGTCTCTAACGTAAATATTATATGGTGCTGCAAGATAGCACTATGCGGTGCCTCGTAAACCATGGTAGCAAGGAGTTAGATAAGGTAAATCATGATGGTAAGGAATTTAAAAATAAAGGATATTTTTTTTGAGACGGAGAACAGAGGATCATAGTAGACTGCACATGCTCACGTGCAGTCTTCACGAACACTCTCTTTTTTTAAAATATAGAATACGACAAATACTTCCTCTGTCCCGGAATATATATTATAAAATCTGTTCTCTCTCCTCACTTTGAACCGTGTTTCCGCCCCCCGCTGCCGCTGGTGCTTTTCTTTTCATCGGCATCCTCTGCTTCAGCCGCGGCTCTTGTAGATTTCGTTTTGCCTCTCCTTCCAAAGTGAAGCTCTCCGTCCAATGGCGTTACAGCTGTGTGCTGCTAGCTCCCGCCCAGCATCACAACCTTCTCGCCCACCAGACATCGGATTCGGCAGCTCCGCTTCCGCCGCCCTCCCGGGGCCGCCCCGTG
>LAPY01000605.1:15802-34524 GCA_000970635.1 Eragrostis tef
GCTGGCGCGCTCCGTCAGCGGCCGCGGGAGCTCGTCGTCCAGCAGGAGCACCGGCTCCGGCGGCAGCCTCGTGCATTTCTGGGGGTCGGACGGGGACGTCAAGTGCGACACTGGGGACGACTGGCGGCGGAGCAGCGTCAGGGAGGGGAGGGGGCTGTCGCCTCCGTCGCCGGCAACGCATTTAGCCAAGGCAACGCCGCTGCGGGGGTCGAAGCAGCAGGGGTTGACCATTGCAAAGGGGCACAAGAATTACGAGCTCATGCTCAACCTGCAGCTTGGAATCAGGTGTGTTTCTTACAGTACCCGGTGATGATTTTCTTCTGTCTGACTTTCTTCTTGTTCTAGTTTATACATAATCTGCTTAACAGTCATGCCATTGCGGCATTGGTAAATAAATGAGCACCAAGTCACTCATAATGTATTCACTTTAGGAGGAAGCAATGAAGCAATCCTGAGATACAAATTTCAACCATAATTATCAAGCCTAACATTCTGTTATATCATGCATTGAGAGTGAACCATCGAACAGCCATCTAGAAGGCCCTGCACTTTAGAGTAGTCACTGCAAGCCTGAACGTTGGATCGTAGTCTTAACTGATGTGTAAACAGAGTATGCCTGATTTGTGTTGTATAACAAGAGATATTCACACAATACTCCCAAAGAGACTTATCCACCTTACTTGAGCTAACTTTTGCGCATTTAGCTCTTTTGAGTGTGGTGCGCTGTCTATATCCGTTCCTAGTTGCATTCATGTATTGTTGAGGAGAGAGAATTTGTTCTCATGTCGACTATGTCACCAAATTTCTTATTTTCTGAACGACCTGGAACAGGCATGCGGTAGGAAAGCAAGGTCAACCTATATTGGACCTGAAATCATCAGCATTTGACCCAAAGGAGAAAGTGTGGACAAAATTCCCTCCTGAGGGCTCAAAACATACCCCTCCACACAATTCTTGTGATTTCAGATGGAAGGATTACTGCCCAAAGGTGTTCCGGTTGGTCATCACCCCCACAACAAAGATGCATAGTATAATTTCGTAGTCATTTCAACCTTTTTTGCTAAACAACGCACACATCTGTTCTGAACTCGATTGCAGGACGCTGCGAAAGCTATTCAAGGTTGACCCAGCTGACTATATGTTATCTCTCTGTGGAGATGACGCACTTCGTGAGCTTTCATCCCCTGGTAAGAGTGGAAGCTTCTTTTACTTGACAAATGATGATCGTTACATGATAAAGACCATGAAGAAATCTGAAGTGAAGGTATGACTGACCACTGCTGCTTTTCCTATAATGCTTTCTAAGTATCTTAGATGGCAGAAGTTCATTTTAAGTGTATAGACTATTCATTTCCATACAGATGCTTCTGAAGATGCTTCCAGCCTACTATAAGCATGTCCGTGCATTCGAGAACACCTTAGTGACAAAGTTCTTTGGTCTGCATTGTGTAAAGGCTGGAGCACACCAAAAGAAGGTTCAAAAATCATATTTGTCCATTCCGTCCTAAAGAATATTTTTTGTTATATTTATGTGTTATACTATTTTTTAAGCGTAATATCCTGCCATAGTTTGTGTTTTCTACTTACTACCCAAGTTCATTTTATCATAATGGGGAAGCTTTTCTGCTCTGTTCATACTATTTAGAGACGATTTGATGAGAATATATGCCATCTTTGAAACCTTTATTTTGCAATGTGCTATTTTTTAAGCATATTATCTGTTCCTTAGTATATGTTTCCTACTTACTACCCAGGTTCGTTTTGTCATAATGGGAAATCTCTTCTGCTCTGATCATACTATTCATAGGCGATTTGATCTGAAAGGATCATCTCTTGGCCGTATAACTGACAAGCCACACGCAGAGATTGATGAGTATACAACTTTGAAAGACCTTGATCTTAATTTTATATTTCGTCTGCAGAAACAATGGTTTCAAGAGTTCCAAAGGTGTGACATTGACATCTAATTTCTTGAATCATTATGACCTGAGAAACAGTCAGTACCATGTTATTTTATCCTTTATGCTAATGTAGATATTATAAATATCTTTGGGCAGGCAAGTGGACAAGGACTGTGAGTTCCTTGAGCAGGAAAAGATTATGGATTACAGTCTTTTGGTCGGTGTACATTTTAGAGGTAAGGGAGACATACCTGTTTCTGAAGGTTGGTTAAAACTCAAATGCTGACTTGTGTCATTGGTGGAAGGTGCCATTGACATTGATGGTGACATACCTGCAACGCCTCGCCTTTCTCGATGGGACAGGGATCACTTTCTTTCTGATCCAAACAGGTAATGATGTTGAATTATTCTTAGATAACAGTAAAATCCTGGTTATTTATGTCTTATCTCTGTCCAAACCATTTAGTCAGTCTGTACGATCTACGATGTACCAGTACCACAACCCAACTCACCATTGGGTAATTCATTTTTATCCTCCTAATGTACTAATTGATAATGCTATGTTTGCCCTAAAGGGCAATTGCTCTTTACATTCCCCATTAAACAGTGAAGTCATGTTTCGTCAGCAACCTACTGTATTATACTGTCTTGTGCGCTCCTTACAGTTGACAGTTATTGGACATTGATATACTAATGCATTGATCTTGAGTGTTTATGTGTGTTAAATATCGGCCACTTGAATGAATAATATAATCAGGTTATGGTTATAATAGGGTGGCTGAAACTATTACCAAATGTCAGGAAATCACTTCATACATTTTCTTGCAAATGACACCTGATAAAAGTTCTTGTTCACGCCTTTCAACTGCATAAGATAATTAATTTTGTTTGGCTGAGCAGATGGTCGACAATTAAACTTGGGGCAAACATGCTGTCAAGAGCCGAGCTGACAAAGCGAAAGAATGATGGCGATGTTATTGGAGAACCAACCGGGGAGTACTGTGATGTTATACTGTACTTTGGGATTATAGACATACTTCAAGACTACGATATTGGCAAAAAGCTTGAGCATGCGTACAAATCTTTCCAATACGACTCAACCTCTATTTCTGCAGTAGATCCAAGACAATATTCCAGACGCTTCAAAGATTTCATATACAAAGCATTCCAAGAAGACAAAGTAGACGGCTGAAATCATATTGAGACTTGGCGGCTGATATTGTCTTCCCGAAAGGTGAGAGATCAAGCCGAGCACATGGAAGTGACATTTAGGGGACGGGTTTGTACATTATCAGTTTATACAGGAGCCCAGCAGCTTCTGTTGAAGGCATGAGGACGACTGAGTTGCTGAGGCACCTGGTGGTCCCTCGGTTTGCAGGAATCAGATGGCTGTCATGTAAATATACGCAAGGAGCACAGATACGGAGTTCAGTATAACATTTACAGAAAAAAATAGAAAATGTAACTAACAGAATCAAATTATACATAGAAACATGTAACCAGAACGGACCCATTCAGGGGATGTAAATGCTATTTACCTGAGGATAACGTGGGCGTGGGCAGATTTTTTTTCCTACTGTCCCGAAGCCTTTCAATAGATTGGAGAAGAACTATCAAATTTTCCGTTTTCTGCTAACAGTTCAGGTTAATGTCGGTCCAAAAACCTTATGTGATTTCTTAACTCTTTCTGACATCCATTGGTCTGAATGTTTGCATCTGTTCTGAATCTTTTGAAGTCCCATGTGACGATGGTGCTTCTGAATGTAACAGTGAGAAGACAACGATTCATTGTATTAGTTAATTTCAAGCTAGAATATAAACTGCTGATGATATTTTGTGAATGGCCAGGTTTTCACTATTTGTAAATTAGCTCAGCTAGTTAGGTTCCTGGTGGTAGAACATCCTACCTGGCTTCAAATCCAAGACTCCATGTCGACAACGGTTGCTATGGTGACCTTGTGAATCTCTAGTCTCTTGTTGGCCCTTATAGAGGTAGGCTATGCGTGCGTGCGTGCTTGTGTCACATGTTTGGGAAAAAAAATTCTCTATTCGCCATTGCAATACTAAGGTGGACCCACTGAATGGCGGCTGATACGTCACGCATCAGTACGGTCTATTTCTGATCAGCCTGTGGTGATGGCAACCAAATACAAAAGGGAGAAAGGAGCAATATTGCAAATTTGTGTTACTGTCTTGACAGCAATGAGAATGACGCATGCTCCTTCCGATACAAAATATGTTTACTCTTAAGTTCTCCTAAACATCTAAACGAATCATATAGCTTGATGATGGGTGAACATAATATAAAATGTATAACTCTTTTCATTTGAAACAACTTATTCAATTTATATCGCATCATGTATCAATATCTCACTGGGCATTAAGGTAGTATGGCGCAAAAAAAAAGACAATATCTAGGGCTTTAGCAAGCAGGTTTTTCTATGCGATCCAGTCGAGTCTAAAGTTATGAATAAAGTTTTAATTTCATAACTTTAAGTAAATAAGTTTAGTGGTAGGCGACGTGTGTATGTTGACAGTGAGACATCTGTGTGAACTATGCCAATCTTAAGATTTTGTGCGCTCCTTTTGTGTGGTCAGAGGGTGAACAATAATGCAATGAAGTTCTTTTTGCTCTAAAGACCCATCAAATTGTTGTTGTGTCTTAAATAGTGGAGAGAGACTACCGATACAAAATAAAGACACAAAAAGCGATAACGAAAACGAAACAACAATAAGGCCAGTCTTGGTAGTCACTTTCATTTCTCAATTTCCAGAGTTGACACGTCAGCTTTCTAGTCTTTTACTGTGAAATGAAACTACTTGTCTCAGTGCCAGGTTTCATTTCACAGTTTCATAAACTTGCCAGGACAATAATTAATGCATGTGGTTGTGATCAAATGTGCATACAAATTTTGTGGCCAACTTGAATAGTATATATATACTAGCATGCAAAAACATGAGCATATTGGCCCGTCGACTTTATAACTATGCAATTCACATTTGAACAGGTAGCAACAGTTCACACTCAGTCCAACAGACAATATTGCTCTAAAAAAACATACAATATTACTTGCGTTTAAAACAGGTAGTAAGTTCACATTCAGTTAACATGCTCTGAATCATGATCAAGAGGGGCTGTTTACTAACAAACACCAGTAAGTTCACATTCAGAAAGGGACTACGTGTTGAAACTGGTTGCTTCCTCAACACCCAAAAAGTTGTCTATTGGGTCTTTATAAAAGGTTTGGAAATCACAACGAATTGACCGAAAAGACATATAAGCTCCTTAGTTACTCGGCTTCACATAGCCAACAATGGAGTATTTGCTGATAGCAACTTTATTTCTTAATTTCTTGAGAGAGAAAAAAACAATGCACGTATCATATTCATGTTTTTTTTAACTGATCATATTCATGTTTTACCGGTGGTAAACAATAGAATTGTCCGATTGGGAAGTCTAAACATGGAAGAGACAACCCAATCAATATCTATTTAAACAATGGTCAAATATGTAAATAGTAGTATATCATGTGTGAACGACCATTGGAGACAAGTGCAGAGACGCCATTGGATCATTTTATTTGAGTTGCAAAAATATAAACAAGCTAGATATCGTTGTCACTCATGCATACATAATGCAGGATCAAGGTCAAGAATATTAAGAGAATAAATAAATTGTAGGGAAACATTTTTCAATCAAAGAATTAAAGACAACATGCATTCAAAAGGGCTAGTGTAAGAGCTCACGAGGTTAGAAATATATGCCAGATCAGTCGCCCAAAAAAAATATATGTCAGATTAAAATCAATGCACCACCATCCATCATGATTAGATTTCATACTATTAGCTGATGAAAGATGTGATTATCGATAGTATAGAAACCGAAAAAACTTTAAAATGAGACTAAATGGTCAATTGAGCATCTAGTAGTTCTAATAATAATGAGTAAATTGAAGGAATCAAAGATTAACAATGAAATTCGATTTGTCTGCTACTGAGTGCATTAGTTAAGACTATTTTAGTTATATATTAATGTGATTATGTATCAGATACTATTGTCAAAATAATGTAGAGCACACACTTTAAGCAAGACTAGCATATACGATGCCTTAGATTAACCTATATGACTCTAGTTTGGCTCACATCAGTGAGCTAGATTCACCTTATCCAGGTTAGGGTATAGTACATGCAAACCCACTTCGTTTAACTTGGCTGTTTGTATTTACACAACCTAAGAAGAGAGACAATCTAAAATGAGTAATATTATAAATATTTATTTTAAGATACGATAATAAGCCTTATTTTTCTATTTAAACCTTAACGTAACCAACCTTTTTTCAAGAGTGTCTTAATCAATCTTGGAATATCCTAATATCATTTAATGTATTGCTCATTTATTAACAACACCATTAGCAATTATTGAGCTGCATCCCATGAGCCTGACCTCAGCAGTAAGCAGATATGCAATTCCCATATTTCTCCATCAGGCTGCGGAATACGCTTTGCACGGGAGAGCGAACAGAAAGTTCATGCAAGTATGCAACCGAACATATATTGCCCCCGGGTTGAGTTACATAAAGCCATCTAAACACATTCATATTTTATATACGTTGGCTAGCCAGCTGAAACAAGAATGATGTTTGTTGAGGGAAAAAAAAAGAGACACCGGTCATGAAATGTTGCCTAGAAATTTGAATAAAAGAGTCTAAACAAGATTTGATTTTAGAAACGTTGAACTTGGAAAAAGTTTTTTAAAAAAAATATTTATATATAACAACCTTATAGGAGTATTAAAAAAACAAATATACTAACCAAGAAGTGGATGACGTGCGCGTCTGTGGGGGCGGCACTTGGTGGAGACGAACCCGGGAGAGCACCCAGCTCGGCGGGGAGGGCAGCGAACGGGCGCGCTAGCTCGGCGTCGTGGCGGAGCAAAACTTCCGGGGCGGGAGAGGAGAGAGAAACTTTGAAAAGATCCGACTTTGCGGGGGGTGGAGGTCTGGATGGGGGCAACACGTGCGGCATTGCGGAGGAGGGGACGAGCAGGCGGAGGTGCGAGGGCCACGGGTGAGAGGGAGGAGGAAGACGACGGGGAGGCGCGCCAAGACGGTGAGGGTGGAGGACGCCGGCGATGGGAGGGGGCTGCCGCCGCCGTCGCCGGCGACGGGGCCGCACGCAAGCGGCAGGGCGCGGGGGGGGAAGGAATCAAAGATTAACAATGAAATTCGATTTGTCTGCTACTGAGTGCATTAGTTAAGACTATTTTAGTTATATATTAATGTGATTATGTATCAGATACTATTGTCAAAATAATGTAGAGCACACACTTTAAGCAAGACTAGCATATACGATGCCTTAGATTAACCTATATGACTCTAGTTTGGCTCACATCAGTGAGCTAGATTCACCTTATCCAGGTTAGGGTATAGTACATGCAAACCCACTTCGTTTAACTTGGCTGTTTGTATTTACACAACCTAAGAAGAGAGACAATCTAAAATGAGTAATATTATAAATATTTATTTTAAGATACGATAATAAGCCTTATTTTTCTATTTAAACCTTAACGTAACCAACCTTTTTTCAAGAGTGTCTTAATCAATCTTGGAATATCCTAATATCATTTAATGTATTGCTCATTTATTAACAACACCATTAGCAATTATTGAGCTGCATCCCATGAGCCTGACCTCAGCAGTAAGCAGATATGCAATTCCCATATTTCTCCATCAGGCTGCGGAATACGCTTTGCACGGGAGAGCGAACAGAAAGTTCATGCAAGTATGCAACCGAACATATATTGCCCCCGGGTTGAGTTACATAAAGCCATCTAAACACATTCATATTTTATATACGTTGGCTAGCCAGCTGAAACAAGAATGATGTTTGTTGAGGGAAAAAAAAAGAGACACCGGTCATGAAATGTTGCCTAGAAATTTGAATAAAAGAGTCTAAACAAGATTTGATTTTAGAAACGTTGAACTTGGAAAAAGTTTTTTAAAAAAAATATTTATATATAACAACCTTATAGGAGTATTAAAAAAACAAATATACTAACCAAGAAGTGGATGACGTGCGCGTCTGTGGGGGCGGCACGTGGTGGAGACGAACCCGGGAGAGCACACAGCTCGGCGGGGAGGGCAGCGAACGGGCGCGCGAGCTCGGCGTCGTGGCGGAGCAAAACTTCCGGGGCGGGAGAGGAGAGAGAAACTTTGAAAAGATCCGACTTTGCGGGGGGTGGAGGTCTGGATGGGGGCAACACGTGCGGCATTGCGGAGGAGGGGACGAGCAGGCGGAGGTGCGAGTGCCACGGGGGAGAGGGAGGAGGAGGAAGACGACGGGGAGGCGCGCCAAGACGGTGAGGGTGGAGGACGCCGGCGATGGGAGGGGGCTGCCGCCGCCGTCGCCGGCGACGGGGCCGCACGCAAGCGGCAGGTCGCGCGGGGCGCGGCGGCAGGGCGAGACCATCGCCAAGGGCCACAAGAACTACGAGCTTATGCTCAACCTGCAGCTCGGCATCAGGTCTGTTTCATCTCGGCCCCTAAATTCTTGCTGACCTTCTTCTTCTTCTTCAGAAATTGAGATAATTCGCGTGGTTATCTCGTCTCCCCACCCAGGCACCCAGTATTGATTATTGATTAATGTGGCTTGGTGAAATATTTGCAATGCTGGAGTTGTTTAATTGATGGGATCTGTTTGTGCTATTCATGCTAATTTGTTGGGCATTGCATCTCGTGTCATGCCATGTCCGTACGGGAGAATATACATAGCTGTATGAGAATTGGGAAGATCACGGTGGTTCTATGGTTATCTAAAAGCTTTCCCTTTTTGCATGAGAACTTGATTGCTAAATGGAACAGGTTGGGTCCATCGACAATTGCTGGTTGCTGAATGGTTTGTTTCCCTCACTTTCAAGATTTTGAGATGACCACCTAATGGCTAATGCGATATCTTGAAAGATTGAGACCTACAATAATGCCATTCTATTCAAAGGGCATGAGTGATAACATGCATAAAGCTGTGTTCTCCAGGGCGATAAACACAACATGTCTTTCGCAGAAAACCAACACGCGGGAATGGATACATACAACTGCTCAGGGCTTGATACGATTTTGGTTGGATGGTCATGCCTGGAGAGCTATTTTCCATTGACATTGAGCATGCAGATGCTCCATTTCCCATTCATATATACAGGACACGTGATGTTTTTCCCTTTTCCCTTAGCACTGCAGGAGAAGATCCAGACAATAGGAGACTTATTTGAGATCTCTCATATGGACAGCAAGAAACTTGGAAAGCCTTTCTATTTATTCGTTATTTCAACTAATAGCAATGGGTAGTGGATTGGGATAAGCCCTTTGGCAGTGTACATTGTAACATCTGAAAGTAGCATTAACATATTTTAGTTATGGATAGACAGACATATCTTACCTACATATACCTTGTAACATATGAAAATAAATACATTTTTGTCATAATTATCTTGCCTTCATGACAGGTATGCGGTAGGAAAGCAAGGTCCAATTACGCTTGATCTTAAATCATCAGCATTCGATCCAAAGGAGAAAGTATGGACAAGATTCCCTCCAGAAGGCTCAAAATACACCCCTCCACACAGTTCTTGCGATTTCAAGTGGAAGGATTATTGTCCTCAAGTATTCCGGTTGGGCGTCACTCCCATTTTCAATATGTACATAGCAATTTCATTATGGTAGCATGCATGCTCGACAGAAGTTCAACAAACTCAACAATTTACTCTCAAAATTAATCACAGGACACTACGCAAGTTGTTCAAAGTCGATGCAGCAGACTATATGTTATCCCTTTGTGGAGACCAGGCTCTCCGGGAGCTCTCATCTCCTGGTAAGAGCGGAAGCTTCTTTTATCTCACAAGCAATGACCAGTACATGATAAAGACAATGAAGAAAGCGGAAGTAAAGGTCTGAACGTAATCTTGCCCAAGTTTTTTTTTCTTTTATCAACTTTAGAATCACCGGTGGTTTTAATTAACTAACTACTGTTACCATATAGATATTTCTGAAGATGCTTCGAGCGTACTATAATCATGTACGAGCATTTGAGAATACTCTAGTCACCAAGTTTTTTGGTCTTCACTGTGTCAAATTAGCTGGAGCCAATCAAAAGAAGGTCAGCAATTAACATTCTTTTTATTTCCATGGACTATGATGACTAGTAAATATACTCTTCCCACGTTGATTTGTCATGCCTGATTATCTGTTGGCTCTTGTACCATCACCCAGGTTCGTTTTGTCATAATGGGAAATTTGTTCTGTTCCGATTACTCCATTCATAGGCGATTTGACCTAAAAGGTTCGTCCCTTGGGCGTACAACTGACAAGCCACAGACAGAGATCGATGAGTATACTACTTTGAAGGATCTTGATCTTAACTTTATATTTCGATTACAAAAACCATGGTATCAAGAGTTTCAAAGGTGAGTGAGACTGTATGAGATAAAAAAAAATTCACCGCACTTTACTCGTGCTAATGTGGATTTTAAATTTGTTCAATCAGACAAGTTGACAGGGACTGCGAGTTTCTTGAGCAGGAAAATATCATGGACTACAGTCTCTTGGTCGGTGTACATTTTAGGGATAAGAGGGATAAGCTATTGACAGGAGGTTGGTTGAATAACTAGACCATTTTAATGATCTTTTACACAATAACTGTATACCTTACAATGTACATTGTTTGAAGGTTCATTTGATAGTGACAGCAGCAGAGGGTCATCACCTTGCCTGTCTAGAGGAGATACTGACCCAAGCAGGTAAACCAAGGCACTTGATTTTTCTTTCGCATAGGTGAAACATGATACAGATTCAAACACTTATCAGCTGCAGCAGCACTGGCAACCTTTGGTTCATCAGTGGTTAATTCTAATTCTTAAGTGGCTTTCTGCTTGGTAGATCCACCATGGACCACCCATGCTAAATTCATATCTTAATAACCCAAAAACATTTATTCCCGTAATGTTTGCTGGCTGAATTAGGTCATTTTCTATGTTTTGGTTATTATTGTAACAACTCATATAAAGAAACATGAAAATAAAAATGGCTGTCAAGAACAAGTATCTCTCCTACCATTCATTATTTCCAATATTCTCTTCTTCACTTTTCATCAGATAGAGGTGCCTTTTGCTGCATTAATGTCTTCCAATGATATGTCAGATAACAAAGGCTGTTTGCACAGGTTAGCCAAGATAAAACTTGGGTCAAACATGCCAACAAGAGCTGAATTGACAGTACGAAAGACTGAATGTGAGTTGCAGATAATGGGAGAGCCTACTGGGGAGTTCTACGATGTTATATTGTACTTTGGAATTATAGACATTCTTCAAGATTACGATATCAGCAAAAAGCTTGAGCATGCATATAAATCTTTCCAGTATGACCCAACATCTATCTCAGCTGTAGACCCAAAACAGTACTCAAGACGCTTCAGAGATTTTGTATTCAAAGCCTTCCAAGAAGAAAAGCTAGACTTCTGAAAACAAATTGAAACTCATTGCCACTGACAATGGATATCAGTGTAGAACTGTCGAAACATGGTGCTGCCCACAGCTTTTGGTGACTCTACTTGTTACTTGCACACTCATTTGTCCACACCAGACTGCAATGCACGAGAGCTTCTATAGAAGCCACCCGGAAGATCAAGCCCTTACAGACTCGAGAAATTCAACTGGCTCTCATGTAGAAATAAGGCTCCATTGGGTATCGGTGGATTTCAATAAGCAGGTTCAACAATATTTTTTCATCAAATAGTTGTTTGGCAAACAGTTAGCAAACCGCTTTCACGCAGTTGCCTTTCTACAGCTGCTATATTACATTGCACAGTGTAGCATAGCTCAGCAATGCCAAGCTATGCATAAATATTAAATACATGCATATAGAAATCACTGATGGTAGTGTAGATGCTGACTTGAAGAACCAGCCTACGGAGAAAATTTGTAAAGACAGTTCAGAGTTGTAAATCGTTTACTTGAGGCACAGGTCATCGTTGTTTTGTTTTTCTGATAGTACGAGTGAATACATACATGGAGTCCATTTTCTAACGGGAGTTACTGGACATGAATTTTACCATGTTATACTAACACATAGATATACGTTTCACTAAACTGGACAATTTTGCCCCGAACAGATTTCACGCTTCATAAATGCTTCAGCCTGGATAGCTTTCCATAGGAAAAGCCATATGCACACAAACTACTCGAGCGAAGCACATTGGCTTTAAATTCAGGATCTAGAGGTGAAAGGCCAGTGTTGTGTTTCCCTGAATTTTTTGTATCTGCTCTATTAAAGAACGTACAATGGGCATGGAGTTTCATTAAGAAGCATGAGGCAAGCGTGTCTTGGCCAAACATCCAGCTGCTCACTGGGACAAAGGGGGCAATAGTTGCCAAATGAATTCTCCACAACAGCAACATGGGATGGTATAGAATATTAGAGCCGGCGTCCTTGGCAACTATCTGTTGAAATGCCAACCATAAATTGTTTCAGTTTGAGGCATTTGTTGTACAGTGTTGGGCTTCCTAGCCCGTTGGACACTGCCTTTTGTTTCAGTTTTCTATATAAATTAATAAAATAATACTCCCTTAGTTTTTATATTCTTAAGCGTTCCGACAGCACTTGCTAGTTCTTTTGTAGTTCATTTGTTGGTTGAGGATGTCAACAATATACGAACGAAGGGAGTAGCACAGTAAGGGTTGGGACGACCTGTAATGAGCACATTGCGGCCAGTTGCCAAAATATTCATCCTAAACTTCAAATTTTATATTTAAATGAAGCATTCGGACAGTTTATATTCTGAAATATCAAGTAACCGGACTACTCACCAGAAATCTCAGTCACCGAAACCCATGTCATAGTTTACATCAGTAATGCAAGTACGAGAACACGTCCATACGGACAAGATGATTAGTGACAAGACCAGGGTGTGTTCGGCGTTTTAGAGTTTAAAGGGGTCAACATAAAAAGAGTTTTATTTTAAATAAAGTTTAATTACAAAACGAACTCCTGGTCTAAATCGCGAGACAAATCTAATGAAGATAGTTAAACCGTAATTAGACGATGGTTACTGTAGCATTGCTATAGCATCACTATAGCAAAACATAGATTAATTAGGCTCATTTGATTTGTCTCGCAAAAATATACCCATATGTAAAAAAAATTTGTCATTAAACTTTATTTAGTACTTTTAAATAATAATATTCTTTTTAATGCTAAAATTTAGTAGGGTCTAAATCTGGCAGCGAACACGCCCCAAGTACAAATTCCTCCGTTTTTTTTGTTTCAGACAGCAAAGTACATCGTAATCACGATCAATCTCCTTGTCTGAAACATCAACGAAATTTGACCGGAGTAGGTGCTAAAAAATAACAGCGATGATAAACTTTAACTGTGATGTTTAAACACAGCTTCAAGCCTTCAATCGAATATTTATAAACTCACACTGGGTTCTCATGTAATCCCTGTTTTCCGCATCTTTTTGCGCTAGTGTGAATCAACCGGCCATACAAGGAGTCAACCTATGAAGTTTCTATAATAACAAAAAAAATACATATACATGTGGTGACACTGGGAAAACTTGTCTAAATAGCACCTCCATGACACATTACATACAAAACCATATCGAAGAAAAAAATAAATTTACACTCAGGCAGAAGATGAGAAACACTACCAAGAATATACAATCATCAAAGTGAATGATCATCCTACCTTGGGTTGTTCCAAGGAGAGGGTGGCTTGTATGGAAAACCCTGAGTAGCAGATCCATGCCCTAAGTCAAGACTATGGAGTTGTTCCATTAGTTGTGACCTCCGCTCTTTAAAGAAATCTAGTCTAGTTGTTAATTCTACCAAAGTTGATGATGCCACCATTGGTTGCCTCCCATACTCCATGCCCTGTCATACAAAAAAATGAGTTTTGCGTATATTTTTTTAGCAGTATATATTTAACAAAAAGAGCTGTGATTTCACTAACCTCGGCTAACTTTGGAACATTGATGGTCACAGAAGTGTTCTCTGTTGGCATGCTTGTTGACGCTTCCGTGCCTCTGGATTCACTTGAAGAGACATCAAACGAGAGCTTACGGGTGAGCGGCCTTGACGAACCATAAGGTAGCACGTGCTGCTTGATGTTTCTCCATTGTGATGAATCCACCGAATTCTCCTGTAAACATGATCCATAGTAAATATTGGTGGATGCAGCACATCTACCAACTTGCCATCAGATTCTAACGACACCACATAACCAGTTTCATTTCTAGTCTACGTCACGCCTCTTGAATCTCTTGATAACTTCTAATCACATGAACCGTCGCAGCAGTTTGAACCACAAGTCAAACCAATGTACTCCCTCCCGATTTTTTTCATGTCATTAGTGCATGATAGCTAGCACAAAATTTATGACACCAATGCACTTTTCGTAATGTACTTTTTTGATCTCGAAACTTTTGGTAACTTGGTACTTTTCTTCATAAATAAAATTGGTCAAACTTAATTTAAATTGCCTTTAACCAACTCGAGAAATTAACTTATTTTGGCACAGTGGTAGTACATAGTATTTCAACATTGCATCTAATTATAAGGCTATGCTGTACGACTTGAAATTTCAAAAGTTTCCAGCACTCACTGAGAATATAGAGTGTAAAGAGAATGTATTAGCATACCTCGTTTCTCTGCTTTTCTTGATTACAGAAAGCAAGGTTCATGTCAAATCCTTGTTGAACAAAGTTCCTGGCAGGAACAAACTATCGTGTCAAAATAAGAAAACATACAAGGGGACTACTGCAACTCAAACCACATTCTAGAATCATTGGACTACTAATTATAAATGCAAAAATAATCATTGGACTATCACAGGCTCGGATCAGTACGGTTCAGCTAAAACCTTCTATTTAGACAAACCAAGCATAGCTATCTGTTAGGTCATTTTCTTAGAGAGCTAGCTTGTGAGCTGCTCCATAGCTCGGATCGATATATATGATGATCTCAGCCCCTAACTTGAATGTATGATTCTACTATTATGTTCGGTCATATCTAAATTGTTGATTAACCCATAAGCCAAGCATAGTAAAAACTACTCCCTCCATTCTCTTATTGATGGTGCACATTTGAGCTAATGGGTGTCATCAATAAAAGAACAGAGGGACTATGTTTCAACATAGTTGAAAGTATAATACAATACATTTGTTCTTGAGCTAAACCTAAATTATGCTTTGGCTCATGAGCCAAACCAGCCAGTTTGAGCTCTTTAATGAACCAAGCCAAGCCCTCTTTTCAGTTTGTTATTTAGGCAAGCCTTAACGAACTGAGCTTTAATGAGACAAGCGCCCAAGCCACTTGTAAATCCTGTCCTATCCACGAAGTACTTACAAGAACAGAATCTGTATCTTACTGCTGCGAGAAGTGGCCAGGAAGACGGTGATGACGATCGTCTGCATCTACTGCAGATCCATATTGGTGTTGACGCTGTTGATTGAGTTGGAGGTGAAGCTCTGCAACCTTCTGTTTTAACCTTGCAACATCAGCTTCAGCAAGAGCAATCTCCTCCAGTTCTGCCCTTGTCTAAGGTAAAACAGGGACCAAAAATGAGACTTCATAAAATGAATCCAGCAAATGTGGTGCTAGTTTGAAGGTAATAAGGTACCTTCAAGTCCATAGATCGCGTACTTGAAAACTGTCCGGAAGACATGCTCAAGCCAACCTCCAGGGCAGCTCGAAGATCCCTCTCGGCTTGTAGCTGTTCTTGCAACCTGGATACCTGTAGTTATGAACAGTTGTAGAGATGCTATTAGAACAATGATCCCAACATCCATATGCCTTAAACTATTCAACAGAGAACAATCATCCCACCATCTATGTACTTGAACCATTCAACAGTAACAGGACACCAAAAAGATAAAGGAGAAAGTAAAATTTTGGACCCTCAACTTTTGGACAGTTCAACTTTCAAGGTGTGTCTGATTCAAGCCTTCCATAAAGCAACCGAACATAGCTAGCATATGAGATACCAACACTCACGTGAGAAGGCTCATCTACTATAATAAGTTCTTTTACACAGGAACACAAAACATCAGCTGAACCATTCCTGCTGCTTGAGTTCAAGGTAAACAGGACCTAACCATGGTGTTGAGAGAACTAAATATACTTTCATCCAAAAAGCATAATGAAGCATGGCTATGCAAATTTGCCAAGCCATGTTTTGCCTTGTAGCCAAAGCTCAGTTGCCCGAGTGGCCAGAGCCGCTGGCTCTGGGGGCGTTGCCGCTGTCGGCCCGGGTTCGAGCCGCGGCGCCCGCGCGGTGCTGTAGCGAGCTACAGTGCCGCGTGTGCGCTGCGGTGAAATACCTGCAGTGCACAAAAAAATCTCCTCGCTTTCCCCGGATCAAAGCACATGGTAAAGACTCGCGCCGGACCTCACAACGGCCAGCTGAGTCCCTGTGTAGGATCGGGGATCGGGGAGGGGGTTTTCTCGGCCTGCGTGAGAGGCTCTTCTCCTTAAGCAAATGCCGTCGGGGCGGTCTTACCCCCGGCAGGTCAAGTTTTTTATGTTTTGCCTTGTAACCATGGGTTTCCCACATGTTGTGCGGCAGACCCAATTACAACCGAAAATTCACGATCCAATCGGCTTCGGATCGTGAAATCTGACATGTAATTGGGGTCCGGATAACTTTGGTTTGTAACCACCCCATTTTCTCTTGCAACGAACCAAAGGAAAGGAAAATGAAGCATACATCCTGTTCCAGGGCCAAACGGCGTTCATGAAGTGCTTGTTTTCTTCTTTCCAAACTCGCCTGTAGAATTGCATTGCCCCTAGCCTGAGAGGCGCATTCTATTAGATTACAGGAAGCTATAGATCAAGGTAAATTCATACATGGGCAGTTTCTTCACCTACCTCTTTGGCAATTCTGTTTTGCAGATCATTCTTTGCAATCTCAAGCCTTTGAATAGCAAGCCTGAAACGTTGTTTGTGTAGTAAAGTAAATACGATGTTTTCTAGTATGTGCATTGGAGAAAAGAACCTTAAACTACCAAAAGAAAAGTGCACACTGTTGGAAAATTTCTCAATTAGTTATGGAAACGTCATCAAAAAACAAATAAAATAACCTTCAAAAGCAAAGTATACTCCATATTTCTAATAGCAGTAGTTTTATCCACTCCGGCTTCAGATTGAAAACCATTCAAACTAGCAGCGCTGATTATTTAGTCTGCGTAAAGAGCGATCCCTCTTGTTACAGTTCACGCACAATGCAAAGAGGAGGTGGCTGGTTTGAGACTGGTTTCATCTAAGCCGCAGTTGAACAATCCTAGTAAGCTGGGATAATAAATGCCACAAGACGAGAACTGTAATAAATGGTTGTATAAAATGCTGACATGCAATGTAAATTATATCATAGTTACAGCGATAAACGAACACCAAATCCACTAAAAAATAATGCGAACACGTGTGGTAAGTGCTTTTAGCAGCGAAGAGCTTACTCTTCTTCGCCAGATGAATCAACTGATTCTGAATGTTGGCTCCTTCTGGCCTGCATGAATCATGCATATGAATCAGAACATTGAATGCCACTGCAGATTGTTATAACCAACTCCATGGACAATAAGGAATTCAGTGAGCCAGAAAGTGACTCAGCAAGACATTACTCATACTACAAAATAGCAACAAAAAAAAAAGCATAGACACAAAAGGTAAACTGATTCATTGCTTACATTATTCCGTCCCCAAAAGTTACTGCGCTTCACGTGAGGTTGAGATCCATTAATTTTGTTCGACTGTCTCTCTACAGAATGTTCAGAACTTTGACTAGGTACGGAAATTCCAGGATCAAAAGAAGAAAGGATCTCCCCCATAGACAAAGGAGTCTCGTGACCGGGTGTTTGATTAGAAGGGTTGTTTTCACAAAGTAATGTGTCCACATTAGCTGAACCATTTTCAGCTGAACGACTATTTTGTACTTTCCTCAGATCCACATTTCCTTCCAACACTTCTACCTTGCGTTCAGCATCTGACTCGTCGACATTTACAGCCTGTTGTTCAATCAGGAAAAGTACAGTAAGCCATAGAGAAAATACAGCATGAAAACAAGGATGTTACCAAATACAGCATCAAATATTATACAGTATTTGGACTTCCTATAACAAAACCTAGCAATCTAACTCAACGCAAGAGAATTTTGGAACCAAAACAGATGATGGATGCCAAGCAGAAATTTGACAAGCCTTTCTTTATAGAAGCGTTCATCATGGCTGTATATCCAAAATGCAACAAAAAAGACCAATAAAATTGCGTCTAAACTCCTAAATGTTAACAGCAGTTTCTCAGCACCAAAAGGACCCTTAATATGCCAGCGTGTTGTATCATTTTGCACAACATTAAATTGCCAAAGACTCAGTAATATACTAATAATAATAACAGCAAACATCAATGTTATAAAAACTACAAGAATGAAGCACAAAAAATAAAACCTTATAGTCATAGAGGTCACTGCCAGCATATCCACTGCTCTCACTCAATTTTCCACTAAGTATACGTTCTGCACCATTGTCATCTTCCATTTCTTGATCTACATCATTTTCTGCATCATGAAATCCATTGCCCTTGGCATCCAAATTCCCATCATCAGTTGATGCTTCAGTACCACTATCTTCAATTTGAGACTCAGGTGACAAAGAACATCTGAGGCGCTCATCCTGTAATAAAAGTATAAAATCATGACTAACAGATTGAAGCCCTTTTACTCGTTCTCGTGTAAAATTGTAACGCAAGACTGACAAAATATGTGATCAAATGGAACAAAGACA
>LAPY01000605.1:54298-66355 GCA_000970635.1 Eragrostis tef
CTCCGCCCGGGGTTCCCCCCGCCGATTCTGCGAGTTCCACCGCACGCCCCCCATGCTGGGCTGCTTCTACATTCGCGGATCGGCCACCGAGTTCGCCCCGGCCTGCTCCATCCGCCTTCCCCACGCTGTCCGCGGAGACTGGTGCCGTGGTGCGCCATCGACGCCCGCGACGGCCTCGTCCTCCTCCACTGCGAGGCTCCGTGGGACGACGAATTGCTGATAAGAGACCTCGTGGTCTGTGACCCCGTCACTGGCGAGCAGAGGGTGGTGCCCCCGCCTCCCAAGNGGGCCGCCGGCGGTTGCAACAACATCGACTGCCGCCACGCCTCCTTCCTCGTGGTCTTCTTGTGCACTGGCTCCTGGGAGACTTTCACCTGCGTCTACTCGTCGGATTCTAGCGCATGGAGTGTACCAACATCTGTTCAGCTTCGCTATGCCTCGGTTGCAATGGGCGGCCCAAGTGTCCTAGTTGGTAATGCACTCTACTATGTCTCTGATAAAGGTAGGAAAAGAAAGATCTTGAAACATGAGGTGGACACACAGGAAACGTCTCTGATAGGCCTGCCAGTCACTCCCTACAAGCACATTGTGGTCACAGCCACGGTGGACGGTAGACTTGGATTCCGCTGTGCACGAATACAAAATCTATCTTTGGTCAAGGGAGGCTGGCCGCAAGGCATATGCAGGATGGACACAAAGCCACGTTCTTGAGCTCGACACACTGCTTGGGCCGATTGGTACTCTTCCAGACCACAGTAACCTGATGTGCTTAGTGGATGGCATTACTGCTGTTTTCAGGGGGACGGATGGTGTCTTCTTCATTAATCTAATGTCCCGCCGGGTTAAGAAAATATGTGATGGGAGATGCGTCTTCAACATTGTCCCTTACACGAGCTTCTATACTCCAGGTTTGGATTTAGCTTTGGTTTTTTCTGATATCCAGAGGGAACAATATCGGGCGATGATACAATTTTGTAGGAATTTAACCAACTTTTTCATCTGCTTAGTGGATGGCATTACTGCTGTTTTCAGGGGGGCGGATGGTGTCTTCATCATTAATCTAATGTCCCACCGGGTTAAGAAAATATGTGATGGGAGATGCATCTTCAACATTGTCCCTTACACGAGCTTCTATACTCCAGGTTTGGATTTAGCTTTGGTTTTTTCTGATATCCAGAGGGAACAATATCGGGCGATGATACAATTTTGTAGGAATTTAACCAACTTTTTCATCAACTGTTATGGACTGATGATAGGATGCTGAACATTTAGACTTACCTGACAATATTGGAACCAGATGTCATTTCCTGCGTGAGCTTGTACAGTCCATTTCAGCCTTGTGACTATTTTAAGCTCTATCTGTGTCTGTTACCTAACGACTTAGAAGTCTAGATAACTAGTGATCTCAGATCTGCCAAACAAAGAAAGGGTAGTTTTAAGTTCAGATTCTCTTAATGATTCTGTTTATATGTGGCTAACTGATGATTTAGCTGTAGGAATGAAGTTATTGTTAATTCTGTTGGCTAGCCATTAAGGTCATTTGTTGTTCCCGGTTCTGGTTATAAAAAGCATTCAAATATTCTTCAAGAGCATATTGATTCGCCATTTAGCTGATGATATTTAAAATTTGTGTGTTTATGCAGCACTTAGAGTGGCCTCTACTGGTGATGGACCCAAAACGTGTGCTTCAATTGCATGAAAGACTCAAAGTTGTTGCAGGGTGTTCCGAATCAAGAATGAAAGTGTGTACATGAACGTAGATGACGTATGCGGGATATTTTGTTGGGGACATGGTTAGGATATTTCTGATTTTCATGTTTCCCATCATGCTTTTGCCACCATCTACTTATTGGAGATATCGGAGAGGGAAATGAGAGAAGTTCTGGGGGCTTGTATTACCTTTTCATATATTGTCGGAAGATATGTGCCACTGTATGTAGCGTCTTCTATTTACTCTTTGAAGGAAGGTCCCGGTTTTTGGAGTTTGCTGCAGCGTCGCATCACCATCACGTCATGTATGTTATGTTTCATTGATCTTATGTCAAATGGATTGTCTATGGTGCCTGTAATGTCAGCAATGCACCAGTGGTTGAAGTGCACCGCATGTTTACTCTGATCGTTGTAGAATGTCAAGTAACAGAAGGTTTGTTCGTTGAACTTATTGATATTGCTATATGTGTGGGATGTCGTGTGCTTGTGTGTTGTGCTCCATTTACCCATCGGTATCCTTCTCTTGATTCGCTGGTAGTTGGATTACTGAGATGGGTCATAAGTGATCGGAGCATAGGCATTAGTTTGTTCTAAGACCAGAGCTTGGCGGCTGGTAAATTCAGCTAAAGCAGGCTGGTATGAACCTATTGGAATGCATGATGTCCGATTCGACAGACTGGTAGGATTTTTTGATGTTTGGCATATGGCCCAGTTTGCGCAGAATCACAACAATATGAACCGATGAGAGACTGCCTGAACAAACGAATCACTTTGTGCCAGCGGTGAAGGGACTCTCAGGTCTCGGCACAGTGACTGTTCCGACTCGGAACTTCTGATCGAGATGCCGGTGAGTTCGTATACTGAGCTGCGCCGTTGAAACTGCAAACCTGTCCCCAAAAGGCGCTCTTTGGCCACGTTGTACCTTCGCGGCACGGCCAACGCGCTGTAGCCCTCCCGTGTTTGCGAGAGCCGGCGGCCGTCTACTGCGCCCTTGTCTAGCGGCTAGCCAGCTCGGCACGGCTTCAGTAAGCAGTGTGGAAGACATGCTATGGTGACGGCCAAACAGGTATTGCACTACACAATTAAGCCACCTTTTCTGCATATTTATTTGAGCCATTTGCAAATGTTCTTTGATTATTTTTTTACAACTGAATCTTTCATTGTTGCCACACGCCGACAAGCGGAACAGGATGAAATTAAACTTTCCGTTTATTCCAGTCATCTGTGCATTATTTCTCTGCTCAACTGAACGCTCCAAAGCTGTGGCCGCAACTAGCTCAAGTATTTTTTGTACAGTGACCTGGAGATCGCCAGAGCGTCGCCCGTGGCCGTCACGGCATACAGCTCCTTCCCGGATTGCCACTCGTTGGAGTACGAGATCCAATCCTTCCTCCATTCCTCCAGCTGGAAGCTCCGGTTCTCTTGCAGGCTCCTTGTCAAGTAAGCAAAGTATTTTGATGCCCGTGGAAGGTAATAACTCTTCAGAAGCCCACTCCAAAATTTATTGGCTGGTGTGTCAAGAAACGATAATTAGTGATACAGAGGTGAAATATAGTATTAACATCAGTTGTCAGTGCTAGACATTACCATAGTCATGCAATTTACTCTGCTCAGTCCTCGTGTTGTCATACCACATTGTCACCTGAGTTCTAGCATTCCACTCGTACTGATAAAAAGTTTCAATTCAGTCCCCATAAAAGAAGATTGATCTAATATCTAAATATTATGTATGGTCCTCGTGTTGTCATACCACATTGTCACCTGAGTTCTAGCATTCCACTCGTACTGATAAAAAGTTTCAATTCAGTCCCCATAAAAGAAGATAGATCTAATATCTAAATATTATGTATGAAGGATATGAAATCACCTGCTTGCGTTCATCTTCAGTCATTGCAAGGCTTTTTGCACTCTCCAACCAAGGGCCCAACAGAAAATTGTCATCAGCAGCTAGTAGTGTATCAATATCCACAATGAGCTCGAGAAATTTCTTTGTGTGAAAGTTCAGACTATTAGAATCTTTCTTCTTGTATGAACTCATTGCATCAAGGTACACTTCATTTGCTAATTTTGATAGACACTGTCTAGTTAGATCGACAAGGTCGTACCTGTGGTAACAGTTATCATCAGTACCCAGTAAAAGCATAGTAAGGGCTAAGCAGCACAACCGGCTAAATTCACTAAAATAGAAGGCTCATCATCAGTGTTTTTGTTTAATGACCCTTTCATCAAATCTTTAGTTTGCCTGTGCTGTAAAATCAATGCACTCTGCCACCACCCCTAAGTTGGCTTTCTTAACTATGACTATACAATGCCAAAAAAAAAACTACGACTATACAAGTGGCACATGAGTAATAAACATATTTATTTTCAAAACAGTTGCTTGTCTACAGATGAGATGGTTCATAATTAATACGGAGTAGTTCCTAGTACGATTTGGTATCTTGAATGGGGCTCCAGGGATGAAACCTATTGCTATCACATGAAAACAGAGTTTGCAAGAGTTGAAAAGGTAAAAGTTGGTCTCAGAGATGGATTCATACATACCTATATGTGAGACTTTCTGAAAAATCATTTCCAGCATTAATAAACATTTCAAGGGCTTTGATGGCCTCCTTTGTGGAATACCATAGATGTGGACGTGGCAGGCTTGCTGAGACCTCCCTTAATAAAAACCCCCTGTGTTTACTTGCAATTGATACACCCCTTCGTTTGGAGCTGACAGCGCTTGGACTTATGTCTGGAAATTCAACAATATAGTCCTTGTTATGATCCTGCAGTCAGCATATTAAAGGACATTACTCCGAGGACAAGAACTGCGTAGTTGCAATAAAGGAGCATCGGTATGAAATCACACCGCAATTCCATCAGTGCAATTGTATATCGTATAATACAAGAGACTCCAAGCTTTATCTATTTCAGCATTTGTGTGACCATATCGTCTATAGGAGTAGCTCTTTAACCAATCCTGAAAAGTTAGGACAAATATTAGATATGGTAGTATTATGATGACCAAACAAAGTAAAAGATGTGGTTAACTCCAAGAAATGTAAAACAGACATTCAAAGCACCAATACTGGACAAATTCTGACAGAAGACACGAGATAGATACTGATCTGTACAATGCTATACCCCTCACACGCATCACACTACCATAACTACATTGATTTCCATGAAGAAATTACAAAAAAAAAATCTTGTCATTTTGTATAAAGTTTTTTCCCCCTACCACAGCTGCATACATTTGACTATAGATATGTAAATATTCAACAGATATCTGGATTCCATGCTACAACATGAGTAGAAAAGGAGATAGCTTAAGCAGAAGATGCTATAATAATCATTATTTGATCTTTCAAGTTAAGGGTGAGATATAGTAACATATTAATACTAATTTACCCTTTCTCCTCAATAATACAATATTTACCCTTAAATGTGAGACAATAGTATACCAAGATTGGCAGCTTATACTCCATACAGATGGTGGTACAGAAATGACCAAATGAGAAAGGAAGCACATTTTTTAAGATAGTGAGGTGTCGGCACTCGGCACAGAGCATGGGTTGTAACTATGACGGTAAGTAAATCACAACATATAAGATCCCAGGTATATATTTGAATATTCACCTCAACTTCGACTTCCTTACTACGAAATGCCATTTCTGACATGAGCTCATAAACAACTGGATTATGCTCTATTCCCTCCATACACATTCCAACACCAATCTAAGTAAAAGCAAGTGCCAAAGGTTAGTTCTTTAGCATTCATTACATATCATGTAAGATTACCGAATAGCCAATGAAGCAGAATAATCAGAAGAAGATCAAGAGATGAGAATTCCAGAAAAATAGTAAATTAAAAGACTGATTCACATCAATACATGTTTTTAAAGTTCTTAATGAAATATCAATTGGAGATTTTTTTTACACTGCACATTAAATTTCACATACCATTGTTGAATTGTTACTTGTACGAGCATCAATAGGGCCAGATGAAACTGAATCGAGTATGCCATACATTTCGATATTCCCACCAAAGTTGTGTAGCATGCACCTAATTTAAGAAAAATAATCAGTAAATTTGGTTGGCCAATGAGAAACTGGTGCTCTTTTAGCAGTTAGAGTAATCTAGAACTTTCTGACAGTGGTGGGAAAAGTATACCAGATGTATGGCACGCCATAGAACTGTGAGGACATTTTCCATATGGGCTTGACATCAGCAAATAAATCAAGGACTATCATCTTACCAATTGGAACAGAGTGAAGTAATGCCTGAAAGTCAAGAGGGACATGCCTAATCGTTTCAAAGGTTTTCATATACTAAATGCGCAATGTTTTGTTTTGTGAAAAGACAAATCATTTGTGCTTGTATGAAATGAATGGTAAAAGAAGTTATCGACGTAAAGACAGGAGCTTACTTTCATTTGAGGCTCCTTCCAGAACGATGCATCTGAATAGAATAACCAACCCTGCATCAGGCAAAGGAATAAAATATATTTCTTTCAACCATTGGAAACTTTGTTTCATAGATACAGTTTGAACACACATGTATACAATGAATCAGTCTCTTCGACAACAAGTAAACGACTGGCTTGAAAGCCATCTATAAGTTTTTTCGTTTCCTTTTTTTTTTGTCTAGGGCCTGTACAGTGCCTTTTGGTTCCTTTTTATTTATATATATCTAGTACCACACTAGGGTCTTCCCCTACTGTAGTTTTCTCCAAAAAGAAAACGGGGGAACAAAATACATAAATTTGAAAGATTTCAATTGTTCCTCCATCCAAATCATGTCTGCTAAAGAATATAGAGCAAAAAATAAGTTTTTTTTTCTCTTGTATTGGCAGATCACTATGTAAGGAAGATTATATATTCTTGTTTAAGTTTTCTGCAAACTGATACAGGAGAGATTGTATGATTAAGAACATCATATTACACTTCAAACGTAAACAAAGGCTTAGCACACCTGCATTAACCACACTGCATCCTTGTTGCCTCTTGACATTGCTTCATAGATAGCAGACCCAAGTGATGAAATATATGCTGGTTCATTTGTGGGTGGGGTATTCTCATTGAATGTGTCACTGAAAGCAACAGCCGATGTTGACAATGTAGATAGACATGTGTATATGGTGTTGATAGAAAACAACAGAAAGATCTACAACTAGGTATTATCCACTCTCAGTCAGTAATAGGAGATAACACAGGTACTCTCTATGATCAATGCAGGATGAAGAAACCAAATCATTCCCAGGATAGCTAAACAAAGAACCAAGCAAAGGAAGCAATAACAGTTCTGGTTCTGATATCAAGGATGAACTACAGTGTAGATTTGGTCTAGAGTCATAAGGCCTCATGTACTGTATTGGCCTTGGGCCCATAATGTCAATATTTGATAAATAACTATTCTTAATTTGGTGTAGGTCGGCAAGTTCATCTCATCTATCATCAGGCATGAAAATTCAATTGAATCTAATCCATCAGAATAGAGGGAATCTTCTCCTCTAACTTTGTTCAAAGATAAATCATGCTTATTTACTGTTTAGGAACAACCATAGAACTGAATTGTTACTCATACATTCGCCTAAAAAAAAACTCATACATTTAACTTTTCCTGCCACAAGAATCACAACCATTTCTCACATAAATTATATGTTTAACAATCAGCGGATCATCTCCACATACGAAAAAGAAAGGGAAAAAAAATCACACAATAGCATCTGATAGCCAAGCCTTGGTCCAAATATTGAGCAATCATACAGCAAAATTAAGAAATATTCCAAAGAAGCAGATTAGCAGGGCTTACCAATTGTATATATTGGTCACATCACCATATTCTGCATAGGTCCAAAAACATAAAGGAAAATATGAGAACTCTATATACATGCATCAAAAGTACAATCTTATTAATTTATTGATTGGATTTAGCAACTTCCTGGAATATCTGTGGAAACGGTGTCAAGGAATTGGAACAAACTGAAGTATTATATCTTGAAAGGAAAAATGACAGTGGCAGACCTTTTATTTGTTGCCTGATAAACGCCTGCCCCACATCAATAAACAGTGCATCCGAAGGATCAAGAAGGTAAGTGCAGCACCATCTAGGATCACCATCCACAGTGTTCCTGAAGCAGATTCAAAAGTCACCATCAATGGACTGAAGAAGATAAATAATTATCATGGGAAAATTCAAAAGAAGCACCTTTCATGCAGGAATTTGCAAGCTAAAAACTGATGTTTAACTGCTTGAAACAAGCATAAGAGCACTGCCAATACACATTGTTTTGAAAGTTTTAACAAATTTAAGTCTAAGTGAAGGAGTCTGAATTGCTTGATGAGCTTACTTAGGCTCTTGTACAGTTCTTTTGAACTCTATCTTAGTTCTGTTTATAAATACGGAGTAGCTTAGTGTTCCTTTTCTTCTTCTTGGTCTCCTGGCCTTGTATAGTGCGTTCTTTTTCTTTTACTAATGAAAAGCAACAGTAGGGTTTCCCCTACTGTAATTCCCTCAACAGAAAAAAAAAGAGTCTGAATCTTCCTTCTATTTCATAAAATTCAAGCTGTCGTGCATGCATAATTGCCTTAACCAAGAAATTGTTGGATGATATGTAACTGCGCTTGTGGCCCTAAATAAAGTGAGTCCATTCCCTGTAAGAACTAGAAACATTTTCTTGGCAATTTAAAAGTTAATGAAACATGACGTCTGAAATCGTTTATTTTCCTACTACAATCTTCTAGATAGCTGGGGACCACTTATAACCACTGGAAGTTACTTGAAAGACATTACGAATGTAATCAGCAGTTAATTTAGAGTTGGATCGTCCAAGTTAATAAAACTGAGAGCCTGAACCTTTAGGTCCACTGCAGTCTTGCATATGTCTAAACACTATTTTCAACAAGCGATATAATAATAAAAATAATCAGTAAAATGTGGACCTCTGCATTTGCGACTCACAATAGTTAAAGCTTAACTACAAATTTGCAATAGGAAACCACATAATTTGCAATATGAATTTTCAGGCAACACAGATGCAAATCACATAGTAAAGTTCATTACCAGTCACCAAGCCTTGTTATGTTGGCAGATGGAAATAAGTTTTTGAAAACAGCTGGTACATTTCCCGAGAACGATGGTAGAACTGTAAAAACAGTGATGCATTGTAAGTATATAAAAAAATGAAAGAGCATTTTACATATTATAGTAACAGAATGTCACTATCAAATGGTACATTGACTGTAAGCTAGTATATAAAAACGCATTAAGTGATTACCATACTTGAAAGACAGCTGAAAAATGCAGTATAGATATGATAACATTAGCCAAATAGTAAAGAACCTTAGTCCTAGTCCTGGACTGTAAAACAGGAAAAACATACCAGGAACCATCCCGACTTCAATCATGCGAGATAATATTTTCTTCTGCAGAGCCAATTGTTGATCCAACCAGTTTTGTGAAAGTGGTCCACCCCACCTAAGAGATTAAAACAACAACAGAGCCTTTTAAGATATTAATAATTTACAAAAAATACTTAGCATCAAACCAACAAATATCTACCATCAAGAGTTCATATTTCCAAATTAAATCTTATTTGTCAGTTGATATGGGCACTGCTTCAGTTAACAAACGGCCCCTTCAAGAGAAACAGATTTGAGCAGGAGATATTGTTTCACAATGGTAAAGTAACGAATTGTACACTTCTTTTATATGCAAGGAAACTATTTACTAACGAACAGTATCAGACAATATAGCCTTACTTATTTTGCAAATATCACACTGTTTATATCACAATTTTACCAATCATGCAGTAGGAAATAAAATTAAATCTTACCCATGCAAGTTCCCCATTCTGGCCCATGCAAGGAAAGCTGGCCCACCGAAAAAATTATTTAATTCCCTGTTGGTGACATTAAAACTCTAAACAGAAGTCATTAACCACCAAATGGCTCAATCAGAATGTGAGATTAAAGACAAAGTGCATAGTATGAAACAGATCTACAATGACGTGGACAGGAAGAATAAAAATGGTGACAATACCCAAAAGAATACAGATAGTAACTTACAGGTTTCAGATGTTTGAAGAAAATACTAAATATAGCAAGAACGGTATTATTTCGTAATTAGTGTCCATGAAGTCCGTTTTTCTTAATTTTCCGCATGTCAAGACAAAACTCAATGTATATAACACAATGAGAAAAGCATTGGGAACTAATCAAGGTATTATCTCAACTATTGATAGTGCGAATGGTTAAAAAAAAGGTCTTGACATTTTTACAGAGCTAGAACTAATTCAAGGTAAAAATGTGACATCTTATTTGCTGCTTTACTATTTGATCATTCAAACTATAGCCTGTTACAATACAAATTTATTTGTATTTGCTGGCTAGGCACTGCTAATTTGAGCAAGCACTATATCTAATTTCTAACTGGTCTTAACATGCTCAACAAGCCTATTAGGCCAGGACTGGGCAATGACACAAGATATGAATAAAAATGAACTTTATAGTCATCCAGGTTTTGCTTGGTCTAAACATATGACCCATGATTTATTTATTTTCTAAATAATTTGCAGTACCATACTGGTCAGAAAACTAACTTAAATATGTTTAAAGAAGTTGCAGGAACTTGATCAAACATTTCAATGTTATAGATGTGTCTCTCATACTACCTTAAAAACTTTCTGCCAAATTGCTTCCTGTCCAGTAAATGCTAAAGGAAGGTTGATTCCTTGAAGTGCCATCCAGTCAATTTCTTTCTCCCATCTTTTCCAGTCCCACCACACAAAGGAATCTACAGAAACATTACAATAATTTATCTCAGAGAGAGAGAGAGAGAGAGAGAGAGAGAGAGAGAGAGAGAGAGAGAGAGAGAGAGAGAGAGAGAGAGAGAGAGAGAGAGAGAGAGAGAGAGAGAGAGAGAGAGAGAGAGAGAGAGAGAGAGAGAGAGAGAGAGAGAGAGAGAGAGAGAGAGAGAGAGAGAGAGAGAGAGAGAGAGAGAGAGAGAGAGAGAGAGAGAGAGAGAGAGAGAGAGAGAGAGGTCTACAGAAACACTACAACAATTTATGAGAGAGAGAGAGAGAGAGAGAGAGAGAGAGAGGTTGGAATCCATGGTAATGTTTCAAACATGTCTCTTTCAAACTACCGAACACTCAATGCTCAATTTGATAAACAGCACACCAAAATATGCGTATAACAAAATTATTAATACAAAATGTTATCATGTGCGGTAGCATAATAGATTTGCACTACACCAACACGCAAATTTGGTTTGTTTGATGCATTTATATTTGCAGTGCACCTAGATGGTCGAATATCTTAGTGTAATCAGGAACCTGAGCCTGAGGCTTACAAAATGAGTAACTTTGGAATAAAAACACAAGAAATGACTCACAGCTGGAGGTGACAACATTCTGATAGTAATTCCACGGGACTGGACGCACAATCTTCACTCCTGCCCCATTCACCCGTGGTAGAGATCCAGGTAAAGGAACTGATGCCAGTTGTGCACCTCCAGTCTTATCCCACGAGATGTGCGCACCACACCAGTATTTCAAGTACCAGTGGAGGCCAGACGCAAGCTCAACACCACTTGTTCCCTGGATGCTGTGCAACACAAACATGAAGAGATGATTCCACAAATCTTTGCAATGGGTCCATAACAAATTGTAGTGAAATTGCAGTCTATTCATTCCTAAGTGCTTAATTGAAGAACCAAGATCAAACAGTGTTCTGAATTTTCAGAAAACCACGACACCAAAAGAAAAGCCATATAATTGAATTAAGGAGTGATCATGGTCATAGCAACATATACTCTGCTCAGCGAAATTAATATATAACAGAGATGAGGGACTTGATCAACAACCGTGTGCTTCAGTAAGTAATGTGTATCAAACTCGTAAAAACAATTGTCGACGGAACATGCATTGGTGAAGCATGCGAAGCAGCAATTGAATCATTCTAAACCAAGTTCCAGGCTACAAAAGTAGCCGCAACAAAACTACAGCTCTATGGAACAGAAACAAAGTGTGGCTGGTGGTTGGGTGAAGACGAACATACAGAATCTCCGCGCCGCCTTTGCCGGAGTTGCCAGCAATGTTGCTTATCCTGAAGCAGCTCGATTCACCGCACACGCTGCCCTGGAGCAGCCAAAATGAAAACAGACAACAAAATATCACTAATTTTATCCCGGAAACAAAGGGACAAGGGGGGCAGCAACAAACATTCCATTCTAGCAGGTCGTCGTGCCGGGAACCAACCTTGGAGTCGATCTGGAAGCTGAAGCTGCGCGCGTGGTTGGGGAGGAGCCGGCGGAGCACCCCCGCAGCGGCCGTCTCCTGCTCCGCCGGGGACGCCCTG
>LAPY01000605.1:76069-88570 GCA_000970635.1 Eragrostis tef
AGGTAAACGTACAATCCAACTTTCTCAATTTGTATCCTTGTTCAAATATGTATCATATATCATAATGTTTCTCTTGTAGAAATTCATTATTAAACAAAATAGGCCCAAGACAACAAGAATAACTCAAGTGATTCAAGGTTATGAGAATCATACATTCAAGTCTAAGTTTGAATCATGGCCAGTAAGTAATGTGGCAGGGAATGCCAGTGTGGAGGAAGGACGAGGGAAAGTTGCAGGTATTATATGCTCTTTTTTCCGGATTCAAAAAATGATCTTGTATAATTCTCAATAACATATAGTTTCTATGTAGCATGCAGTGCTCCAGTAAATGATGATGTCCCTCCTTTGCTAGAAAGCGGTGGAAAGCTTGAGGTTTTTCTGGACATCTTGATGCTTCACATTTTCCTATCACGTACTGTAGGCGTTAGGACTTAGGAATGCAAAAGTGGAAACGAAACCATAAATAAGGAAATTCCGCCTGCAGGTATGGTGTATAAATGGAAGTGGTAAGACTGCTCTTGAAAAGGAAGAACTTGGAAAATTCTACAGTGGAGATTGTTATGTTATTCTCTATACATATCATTCTGGTGACAAAAGAGAAGAGTTCTATCTAACTTACTGGATTGGGAAAGACAGTGTATCGGTAATGCAATATGTACATTCTTAAGATGTAGTGCTTGCGGTGACTCAATACCCATACAACTGTGCTTTGATACATGAACTTACCCTTCGTTTGTATCACATAGGAAGATCAAGAGACGGCTTTGCAAACTTCTAATACAACTTGGAATTCGTTGAAAGGAAGACCTGTGCTGGTACTATATCCATAGCTTGATGATGCGTGCAATATTTCCGACTGAGGAGTTTCACTTTTTTTGTTATTTTATTGAAGGGTCGTATTTATCAAGGGAAAGAGCCACCACAATTTGTTGCACTTTTCCAGCCAATGGTTATTCTGAAGGTATAATCTTCACTGTGATTATGTTATGTGCATGACAAATGAGTTTTTGCAAGGAAATAATAATGAATAGTCTATGGAACTGAAGATGATTTGTAATGCCACTTCAGAAATTAACCGATATTGCTCAAACATGCAGGGTGGTATCAGCTCTGGATACAAGAAATTTGTTGAACAAAAGGGTCTAACGGATGAAACATATTCTGCCGATGGCATCGCCCTTGTTAGAATTTCTGGAACATCAGTTCATAACAACAAAACCCTTCAAGTTGATTCGGTATTTTTAGACCTTCACATGTTCTTATCAAGATTCCTAAATGAGAATGAAATATTTCCACTAAGTTGCATTCCCCAGACAGTTTGCCTTGAAATCTTGAGCTAAAATGAGTAAAAGTTAGGCAATAGAACTTCAGCACTACCCTCACGTCTAGAATCCATTAGGCCTGTGGCGCGGAGATAGAAATGATCATTTAAAATTGCTTTTTCTATGTATCAAACCCAATACTTTTGAGCTCAATCTACCAGCTCGCTAAAGATTTTGAGCTTTTCGGAAATGTAGGAAGATAAATTACAATTGCATTTGACTAGAGAGTGGAAGTAGAATGACCCTTCATAGCAACATTCTTATTATTCTTTGCAATGATTTTCTTGTCAAGTACGTGGACTTTAAAGAGTAGATGCGGCAGCTTTGCCTTGTTTGTATACCTAACGCAAAACTTAGCTATAAAGAACTAATCACCAAACTGTTGCTCCATGAACTTATTATTACTTTATTTTCAGGTCTCAACATCCTTGAGTTCCACAGAATGTTTTGTGTTGCAATCTGGAAAATTAATGTTTACATGGATTGGCAATTCAAGTTCTTTTGAACAACAGCAATGGGCTACAAAAGTTGCTGAATTTTTGAAGGTATGGAAAAATGAACCAACTTTGATGTTCCTCTTCATTTATCTAGCACATACAACCGTCTGTCCCAATTTACTTTGTGCATTGTATTGACATACGTTGCCTGCGTGTGACAGCAATGGCATACCTGAAGTATGATCGTAGCTCATAATTCCTTATATTGGCGGTGTTCATTATTGTACTTCTAAAAGTAATAATGATTTCATCTTGTAAATGTTGGATCCGACGAACAAATTTACTGTCACAGAACTTATGTTGGCTGCTAAATCCTCCTTTCTCCAAAGTATTTTGCTCTGATTAAACTAAAAGTAGTTCATATTTCCCTATCCTGGACATTATTATTCACTAAGGTTATCTGTACCCAATATTACAGCCTGGTGTTGCTGTCAAACATTGCAAGGAGGGAACAGAGAGCTCTGCTTTCTGGTCCGCTATTGGTGGAAAGCAAAATTATACAAGCAAAAATGTTGCACAAGATGTTTTTATTAGAGATCCTCATTTGTATACCTTCTCTGTTAGGAACGGTCAGTAGCAGTCTCTGTCCACATTTTCTCTTATTGC
This sequence comes from Eragrostis tef, assembly GCA_000970635.1. Classification (NCBI taxonomy): domain Eukaryota; kingdom Viridiplantae; phylum Streptophyta; class Magnoliopsida; order Poales; family Poaceae; genus Eragrostis; species Eragrostis tef. Next base: position 78,495 of record LAPY01000605.1, read on the forward strand.
TATCTGTTTCCTATGCTATATACCCTGACTATTAATTTTGATTTTTTTATTGAATCATCTGTGATATCACATCGCCATTCATCAGGGAAGTTGGAGGTTTGTCTTTGTATATGTTTCTTGTATCAATTTTTTTCCTTGCTGCAGAAATTTAGGATTTTAAAAACTCGCTTGCATGCAGGTTACGGAAGTTTTCAATTTTTCACAAGATGACTTATTGACAGAAGACATCATGATACTTGATACACTCTCTGAAATCTTCATTTGGATGGGTCAGTGTGTGGAGACAAAAGAGAAACAGAAGGCATTTGAAATTGGCCAGGTATGATATGATCTGTTAATTTTGCCGGTTTCAATGGATCATTATCGTCCAACTCATGGCAATAACTTTTTCCTTCCCAGAAATATGTTGAACATGCAGTGGCCTTCGAAGGCATTTCTACTGATGTGCCTCTCTACAAGGTCATAGAAGGGAATGAACCTTGCTTCTTCAGGACATACTTCTCCTGGGACAACACACGATCTGTGGTACGTACCCTCTTAGTTATTTACCGTTATATTTCGCAAAATTTTGTTCTCCTTATAGTTCTGATCTATTTATTTACGATATGTTTTTGTCGGTAGCTGGTATTTTGAAGGTTTTACCTCTGAATTTGTTTAAGCAGAAAGCCTTTCCATGTTTGTGCTTTCAATACATGTGGGCTCAGCTTAATTTTCTTTGCTTCCGTTTGTAGATATGTCTTTCACTTTGCTTCAAGATTCTTAGATGCCCTGCCCTTCGCTTGACGTTTCCAGTTTAGAGCACAAATTGTTCATTACAACAGTTATTTATTTTTTCAATTATGTTTGATGCATGCGGCAACTTTCTGAGCCTGGATTTAGAGGCTACCTGGGTTTGTGCCCAACATGGTGGCAGCATGCACATTTCGAGATAAGGATTGAACATGTATTTATTATAGATGAAGGCATGCTGAAATTAGTAAGTGAATATAAGAAAACCAAACCGGGATATAATTTCCAGAGTCTTTTTTCCGTCTCTTATTGCTATCTGTTTCCTATGCTATATACCCTGACTATTAATTTTGATTTTTTTATTGAATCATCTGTGATATCACATCGCCATTCATCAGGGAAGTTGGAGGTTTGTCTTTGTATATGTTTCTTGTATCAATTTTTTTCCTTGCTGCAGAAATTTAGGATTTTAAAAACTCGCTTGCATGCAGGTTACGGAAGTTTTCAATTTTTCACAAGATGACTTATTGACAGAAGACATCATGATACTTGATACACTCTCTGAAATCTTCATTTGGATGGGTCAGTGTGCGGAGACAAAAGAGAAACAGAAGGCATTTGAAATTGGCCAGGTATGATATGATCTGTTAATTTTGCCGGTTTCAATGGATCATTATCGTCCAACTCATGGCAATAACTTTTTCCTTCCCAGAAATATGTTGAACATGCAGTGGCCTTCGAAGGCATTTCTACTGATGTGCCTCTCTACAAGGTCATAGAAGGGAATGAACCTTGCTTCTTCAGGACATACTTCTCCTGGGACAACACACGATCTGTGGTACGCACCCTCTTAGTTTTTTCCTTGCACTTGTTAGGTTACGTCCTAAGAAATTTCATCCTTGACACAGATTCACGGGAATTCATTTGAGAAGAAACTCTCAGTTCTTTTTGGAATGCGTTCAGAGGTAAGTCTCTTGTTCATCAATTTACAAAGTAACATGAATTGCTATTGTTGTTACTTATAATTTCAAAAGTAGATATTTTTTTTGTTACTTATAGTTTCAAAAGTAGACAGTTAAACGTAAGTTCGCAGTAGATTCAATTTGTAATAACCTTCAGGGTTCTAACTTCGTGCAGGGTGGATCTAAAAGCTCAGGTGATGGTGGGCCAACTCAAAGGGCATCAGCACTGGCAGCTCTTTCATCTGCATTAAATCCTTCTTCCCAAGGGAAACAGGTACTGCTAACATTTTCCTTCCCAACTGTAATAATGATCAATACTTTTATCTGCTAACCACTCTATACTCTGTTTTTAGTCGAACGAGCGGCCCACAAGCTCAGGTGATGGTGGCCCAACTCAGCGTGCTTCAGCCATGGCTGCCTTGACATCTGCACTTAATCCATCATCAAAACCCAGCAGCCCTCAGCCGCACTCTCGTCCAGGTCAAGGTTCTCAAAGAGCCGCTGCTGTCGCAGCACTGTCCAATGTTTTGACTGCAGAGGGATCTTCTCAAAGCCCAAGCAGTAGTAGGACGTCCCCAACAGAAGGTAAGACTGATCGGTCTAAATTTGATTCGTCTTTTCATCTTTCTGAGAGCAACACTCAAAACAAGTACTATCTCTGTTTAGAAATAGATGTCATCCTAGCTCTAGACACGGGAATTAAGAAGAAGTAAAAAATGTGGGTGAACAAAAAACAAGAAGAGAGATAGAGATAGAGGTGTAATGGAAAGGAATAAAGGTGTATTAGAAAAAGAGAAAGGTGTATTTGGAAGTGAGAATGACATGTAATTTGAGTTAACTAGATAAGTCTAGAATGACATGTAATTGTGAACAGAGGGAGTAGTAATTTCTGGGGTTACATTTCCTTTTTTTTTTTGCTCAATTTGATGCCAAAACTGATGCAGATGCTGAGAAGACTGAAGTAGCTCCTCAATTTGAAGCAGAGGAATCCCCAGATACTTTTACAGATCAAGATGCCCCAGGAGAAGGCCGAACAGAGCCTGATGTTTCGCAGGAACAAACGGCTAATGAAAATGGAGGGGAAACAACCTTTAGCTATGACCGTTTGATATCAAAGTCCACCAACCCTGTTAGTGGGATAGACTACAAACGCAGAGAGGTTTGTTATTTTCACTGCATCCATGAAATAAAAGTTATTTATTTTTTATGTCTAATTTCCTTAGAAAGGGCAAAAATACTTCACTTATATAAAGGAAAATTTTGGGTCACTTTACTTCAAGTATTTATTGATGGTGTTTATTTATCACACAAGAACTTCTCTGCTTGTGTATTCAGTTTGAACAAGTAATCAGGTGAAGTTGTCTATCACAAAAAACTAAGTATGCAAACTTTAAAATTTCGTTAAAAACTTGTCTTCAATGTCCCGTTTCCAATGGTAACTTCTCAGAAGTGTTTTACCACAATTGCTGCTACTAATGAAGAATATGAGGCATATAAAGTTACTGGGGAAAAACTGAACTTGAAAAGAGGGACAACAGAAAGAGGTCAAGACTTGATCAGAATCGGAGTAAAATCCTACTTTTTAGAACATAAAGTAGAAGCCTTCTTTGCCTTAAGTTTAGCAAGGTTTTCTACACCTTCCAAGATTGTAACACTTTGAGTAGCTTTTAGGGCTTTCATCGGTTCATTGCCACTTCATCATTTAATTGAACTACATTGACTGGGTAAATTTTCAGAACGGCAGTGGCCATTATAACTGATGGCCACCACTTTTCTACCTTTACAGTACCTCGTGTTATATATTAGTATAAAAAAGTACACATTTAAATATGCAGGATTACCTGCCTGTACAAAGGAAGAGTGAGAAACTGAAGGGCGTGTTTAAATGATTTTAACGACTATGTTTGTTTCTGCAGACATATTTATCAGACAGCGAATTCCAGACAGTATTTGGCATGACTAAAGAGGAATTCTATGCGCAACCAAGGTGGAAGCAAGAGTTGCAGAAAAAGAAAGCCGACCTTTTCTGAAGCACAGAATCAGAATGAAGCACTTAGAGAGCTAAAATGGTTGCACATTTCACGGATGGTGCTGGTGGCATGAAAGACGAGAACCCATGCTGTCTGCATTCTCTTCGTGGATAGGGTATTTGTTTTTGTACATGTGTTGTGCTACGTAGATACAAGGGTCTAATTTAGACCCTGGGCTACTCTGAGTTTGTTCTGGTTATTGGTCGTTCATATGTATTTTCTGCTTTCCGTTTGGTGCAAATGGGTATCCCTAATGATGTTTTGCAAGGTCATGATGTATTGGACCTAAGACATATAGATGTTCAGATTCCAGTTTCTATCCACCATTTTTCCATTTAACTGATCTAACAATGTTAATTGCTGAGCGGTGCTAATGAGTCATGAAGGGTCAATATGATGTTTTGCTAGATGAATGAGCAGCACAGGTTTAAGCATGCAGGTAGGCATTTTAGACTTAGAGAAAGGTGACATTGAAAAGTGTCATATTAACGCAAATTGTTGCTAACCAAACTAATTCAAGCATGATCTAGTGTATTGACAAGTCCTACTGAAAGCTACCACTCAATTCTGCTAGCAGGAAATGCATTATTTTGTATTTTTGACTTTCCAATGTGACAACTGATATTGGTTATGAATTGTTTCTGAAGATCTGAGGGTGAATCGATAATCAGCAATACAAAAAGTTGGTGTTCGCAAGCGGCCAAACATGCACGACAACACTTCGAGACCCCACAATCTAGAATGCTGCCATACATACAGAAATTAAAAACTCAAAACTAACCGTATTGAGGATGTCAAGAGTTCTCCAATTTTCTGTAGAACGTTGTGCATAAGGCAGCAAAAACTGTAATGCCGCTGACAATACAGAATGTGTCAAACCGGCATTCACTACGTATCTTCTCTTCTTTCAGCTCGCTCTGTGCCTTCAAATACAAATTGCATGACTCCAGCACCTCGTCATAGTTCCTGCTCCGATGGCAGCTCAGCGCCTCCTTGAGAATGTGGAGGCTGCAGCGCCCATTGAGGTGAACGCCACCCATGTCTTCAATCTGCATACTCAGTTCCATCAATGCAAGCGTAGAAGGTTCCCCTGCCTCCTCGCTTCCCATATTTGTCATACGGAACTTCATGAGAAGGATGCATTCTGCTACTTGGCACGGCAGAACTTCCTTTGCAGGAAGGACGGACCCAAACCGCAGAACAAAATCTGTATCAGTCGGCCAGTGCCTTTGCCCACTTAGTGGGTGCCAACTTGTTAGGTTCACTGCCCGCTTCATCTTCTGGTTAACAATGATCCAGCTCAACTTTATGCCATCATTCAGTTCCCTCCAAAGTTTCCCATCTTTCCTTTCTTGCTCCATTGAGGGCACTGTTGGTAAGTCATTGATGGTAGATAGGAATGCTTCTTCATTATTGTTCTCATTGTATTCAGTTGATTGATGAAATAAGTCTATCCGGAATGGGCAGTTATAGAACCACCCATTAGCACCATCTGAATTCGGAACTCCCCATATGACCTTCGAGTAGAGTACACGGTCCCTGTACCATATATCGATTAGAGACACAAAGTCTGAAGGCAACGATTTTTCAAGCTCATCCAGATCATCATAGTAGTAGTCAGATTCAGCCCATTCTTCAGCAAAGGGGTTAGTTTCATTAGTCTGCACTACAGGAACATCTTTGTTCAGTATAAGGGTGAAGCAATCTGCATAGAACTTCCTGAACCCACCAACAGAAATAATCAAGCTCCTAACATCATCTCCCCTTGTTGATGGCCACAAAGATCTGCAAGCATTTTCCCACAAGTCCTCTTCATTTGATATGGCACGGAAGTCAGCACAAGCACAGCCTGCTCTTGCCAGAGCTGCGCCATCGAGGCGCTTCAGTATGTCATAAAAGAGGTCGGCGCTCAGCGATGCCATGCTCACAGCCTTTTCTTGTTGTTGCAGCTAAAAGAGATGATACCGAATCAACTGGAGCATAACAAAATTGAACAGTAATTAGTATTCAGATGAGCAAGCCAATGGACATATATTAACAAATCTTCTAAATCGTCCAATGTGCCATTAATATCGACTTTCCAGAGAAATTGCTTTGGAGACAAATATGCGGTGCTGCTAAAAATTGGACTAGCAGTTAATTTCTAGAAGACACAAAAACTGAATTTATGCGACGTGTAGTAGGCCAAAACACCAACCTTCCGAATTTGCAAAACCAATGGGATTGCCCCAAAGCTTACGAGACTTGCAGCTCAAGTCTGCTCAACAGTGGACAATTGATGGGATTGCCCTAAAGCTTGCAGTTTTGATTCAAATCACATAATAAACATTTTCAGTCCAACAGATACACCTAATAATTTAGTTGCTTTACAGCTCAACTAACTTCTTTTTCTTTTTCCTTCTTGAGAGTGAGAGCTGCTAAGCAAGTTTTGAGTGAAAAGGGAAGTACTTTTGTAATTCCGAGACATCCTATGTGCACCTATCAATCTTAGAGTAATTAAGCAATGGGACCAAGCAAAGAACACCTTGTATCAAATTCCGGCTATGACTTGGAATGGCCAGCTACTGCTCGTGAAAGAACAATTCATTGGCAGAAAAGACCGACAGGAAACTACTCCATATCAGGCCACAGACAAATTACCTACTGATCTATGATTACAGAGTGCAGGAAAAAAAATCAAATGTAATTATCACCTGATTAAGCGAGAGAAATCTACAAAAGCGGCACAATCAAAGGCTCGAGCTTGCCCCATAATTTCACAGGTTTACAAGAACCATAGAACGGGTAGAGGATCAAAAGCACCAAGAATTCAGAGGGGGCGGATGGCGAGAGGGACTCACCTCGCCAGGATTCATCAGGTGGATTGGAATGGGCGGAGGGAGATCGATTGAATGGCAGGGCTCAGGAGTCAGGAGCGCTCTTCGGCAGGACGGCAGAGGGTTTATTAGACCCGCAACGGACAAAGACAGGTCCCAGCAAGGAGATAGCTGCCTCTTCGTCGCATCGTGAGTAACGTCTCCGGATCTGGATAAGCCGGACCGTGGCCTACGTAGGCGTACCGAATACCGATCTACGCATTGTGGACAGCCTCCATGGTGCAGGAAGGCGTGGTCTTGGGATGTCCGCGTGCCGGCCGGCCGGCGAGCCGGGTACGCGTGTAGCACGTTTGGTTTTCTGCTCTAATTCTGAAGTGAAAGATGGCTGGGCAGTTGCTAGCCCTCATTTGGCGAGACATAAAAAGTGTGAGAAAGAAACTTGAGGCTATACTTTATCTTGTTTAAAGGAATCTTGTCATCTTTTTAAATTCTATGACACGTGAAGCTCAGAAAATTCTTATCTAAAGTTTGTTGCCAACGAAACACTTACTAATTTGGCCAAACTTGACTAAAGTTATGTGTTGTAAAATATGGCTAGCAACTAAACACCTTCTAAGTCTAAGAAATGATGTTATTAACCTGTAGTGTGAGGCAATTAGCTGGCCAGGCAGCCGTTCCAAGCGTTTGATTTTGAGCGCCAGGGGCAGTGATGCGTTGTCTGGCCCAGACAACCTCTGCGCAAGAACCAAACAACCTAAGAGCATCTCCAACAGACTCTCATAAAATTGCTCTTATAAATTTGTTTTAGGAGTAACAAAAAACTTATGAGGGGCAAATTTTCTCTTCTCCAACAGTTCTCTCCCAAAAGTAGATTAAAACACTTTTAATTGCGCCACATCAGCATTTGGGGCCACAAAAGCATTAATTCTTTAGAAAAAAGAAGAGATGAGAGCTCCAATTCTCCTCCCGTTTGTAGCTACAAATGAGGGAGGTTTAGAGGCTATGAAAAAACTGAGAGTGGTTTTGGGGTCCTGTTGGAGATGGTTTTTTTGATTGACTCCCAATATTTTGATTGGACTATGATATATGATGCAATTTAATTTAATAACTATTAATATAACATAAGTTAAATCAGAAATTCATAGTACCTATAAAAAAAACTATTCTAGTTTATTATTCTGACACCACATGATTTAACATAGTGATTAGACATGTGGTCAACTAAATTAGCATATAATGCTCATAAAACCCACACTTTAGATTTTATCATGTATCAACCATGCATTCACCCATAGTATGGTAATGGGTAATTGCCACGCGATTAACCTAAGGTCGCTTTTACCGTGGTACTGCTGTTACACAATTCTTTTTTAATAGTCTCTCATTCCTCTCACCGTCACAGTTTTTTTTTCCTGCTGTATACGTAGTTCTTCCTTTTTTTTGAAAAAAAAAACAAATTAGATAATAAAATGTCCCATCTTTAGCAAGCAAAATGCCAAGAAACATCTCTCTGAAACTCTTATCCTTTCTACAAACAGTCACATTCTTTCTTTCACACATCAGGAAAGTATGAAAAGGTTCCACACATCAAGAAAGTATGAAAAGGTTTGGAGACATTAAGAGCAAGCATTGAGAGACATATACTTCCATACCAAAGTCAGGAAATGTAAGAACATTGTAAGATTATTACTCCGAAAAAAGTCTCATTTTCAAAAAAATGATTAACCATATCAATACTTCATATGCATAAGCAAGTTTTTTTTTTGCGAGGAATATGTACAGTCAATATAACGAAGAGAGAAGAAACCAATTTCACTTAGATGGACTAGGTAAAAAAAATTAATGAAAGGTGAAAAATGTTTTCAATGATGTGCACTTGTTTTAATATTAAGAAATGCAGTGAAACTGGCATTAATGAAGAGCAAGTATTTTATTTCATATGAAACATATAATCGGAATGTTAGGTATACATTGTTTTCAATCGTTGACGTCTACTTGATATATAGGTGACATGCTGCTGGGTTCCTTTGTTTTCAACATCCGCCTGTATGCATGCACCGAAGAGCCTGTAAAATCTCGAATTGACACTTATCGATCATGGCCCAGTACTGTAGAGATGAGCAGGGAGCTTGGGCTCAGCGACAGCATCACAGCAACGAGCGGGACCAGGCGCGACACCGTCAGCCCGAACTTCTCCATGCTGAGCTCCTCTGCCCGCCACGCCGTCGGGAAGCCTCCACTCGAACGCGTGAACCAGGTTGGCCAGGGTCACCTGCGCCATCCTCAGCCCGAGATCAAGGCCAGGGCACATCCGGCGTCCAGAGTCCCGAACGGCAGCAGCTCAAAGTCGTGTCCCCTTCGCGTTCACGCCGCTCCCGACGAACCACTCGGGCCAGTACGCGCCGTGGGGCGCCCACAGCACGCCGGAGTAGTTGTAACTTGTAAGTCGCGCGTGCCGGCCGGCCGCCGTCCTCGGGCGATCGATGAACGCCTGGTCCTCTGCATCTTGAGGAAGAACCGGGCCGCGTCGGCCGACAAGCCCACGACGACGGGGAACGAGCCGAACCGGAGGGACATGAGCGGGCCGTACCGGCACGAGAGGTCGTGGATGGAGTGGTGCGGCAGCGGGCCGATCAGGTTCAGGTTGCCGATCACCGGCCATGGACGAGGGCCCGGCTGGTGGGAGCTTGTACGACTTGCGGGTGTGGCGCCGGCGGAGGAGGAGGCAGAGGATGGCTGCAAGGAACAACGTGGTGGCGAGAGCTGTGGCAGCCAAGGAAGAAGCGTGGTATCGATGGAATTCATGACTCCGGTGTTTATCACACTCCATCAACATACGAGGAACGGCTTGGCCTTGGTATCATGACAACCGCGTATAGTCATGTACCAACTACCCTCAACGTAGAGTAGACTATTTTTTTTTAAGAATTACAAAGTAAATCGCAAACACTCACAACACGCACGCATACTCACCCTTATGAATACACGTATAAAAACCCTGCCCATATGAGCACCTGGACTGAGAACCCGACAGATTTGGAGATTCCCGAAGTCACCAAAGACACCAAAGACGCTAGAGTAGACTTTTGTATGTGTCGAGATCAATCTATTCTAGCAAACACCCAACAACAGCACCGTAAAGCAACCAAAATTGGATCGGGCCGGGAGAGGATTCAAGCATGGACCCCGTTGAGCCCAAGAAGCCCAATCCTAATTAACTAACACAATGGCCAGTCGATGTGGCCCGTACAAATGGCATGTGTCTGTAGCAATCCTCATTCATTTTTCTCAAAAAAAAAAGAAGCAATCCTCATTCATGTTTTCAGCTCAATTCTAGTATGGGTTGGGAATGGTCAGTTGCAATTGCAATTCTGACCTCAAATCACTAATTAAACAAGGCAAACACATGGAGTAGAAAATAAGTATTTAGTCATTCATGCCTTTAAATGATCCTAGTGACATGACAAGAATGGATCAATTTATATACCAGGTGTTATACACAATATAAGCATATAAAATAAGAATATATATATATATAT
>LAPY01000605.1:89159-100113 GCA_000970635.1 Eragrostis tef
TCGTGGATGGAGTGGTGCGGCAGCGGGCCGATCAGGTTCAGGTTGCCGATCACCGGCCATGGACGAGGGCCCGGCTGGTGGGAGCTTGTACGACTTGCGGGTGTGGCGCCGGCGGAGGAGGAGGCAGAGGATGGCTGCAAGGAACAACGTGGTGGCGAGAGCTGTGGCAGCCAAGGAAGAAGCGTGGTATCGATGGAATTCATGACTCCGGTGTTTATCACACTCCATCAACATACGAGGAACGGCTTGGCCTTGGTATCATGACAACCGCGTATAGTCATGTACCAACTACCCTCAACGTAGAGTAGACTATTTTTTTTTAAGAATTACAAAGTAAATCGCAAACACTCACAACACGCACGCATACTCACCCTTATGAATACACGTATAAAAACCCTGCCCATATGAGCACCTGGACTGAGAACCCGACAGATTTGGAGATTCCCGAAGTCACCAAAGACACCAAAGACGCTAGAGTAGACTTTTGTATGTGTCGAGATCAATCTATTCTAGCAAACACCCAACAACAGCACCGTAAAGCAACCAAAATTGGATCGGGCCGGGAGAGGATTCAAGCATGGACCCCGTTGAGCCCAAGAAGCCCAATCCTAATTAACTAACACAATGGCCAGTCGATGTGGCCCGTACAAATGGCATGTGTCTGTAGCAATCCTCATTCATTTTTCTCAAAAAAAAAAGAAGCAATCCTCATTCATGTTTTCAGCTCAATTCTAGTATGGGTTGGGAATGGTCAGTTGCAATTGCAATTCTGACCTCAAATCACTAATTAAACAAGGCAAACACATGGAGTAGAAAATAAGTATTTAGTCATTCATGCCTTTAAATGATCCTAGTGACATGACAAGAATGGATCAATTTATATACCAGGTGTTATACACAATATAAGCATATAAAATAAGAATATATATATATATATATTTGAGATATATGAATAAATTTATTAATTCTCAAAGCAAACACTCCAAATAGTTATATACACACATTACCCATGCTTCCATGCTCCACCATTATGTATGTACAATAATGGTAAGAACTTGGAATTTTGAGTTGTCATAAATCATTTGATTATTACATAGAGTTGTCATAAACATTTGATTATTACATAAGCCCACAATATGAAACCTTACAAAGCTGTTGATGTTGCCTCTCGAATTGTTCTCAATGATTCAGCAAAGTCATCTAAAAGCTGGTGAGGGTCTGGAATCTTTGCATCATCCACTGCAAGGACAATCCTGATAGTATCCCCATAACTTTGCCAAAGCAGATTGACTGCCTATATATAATAAATGAAATCCATTAGAAAAATGGTTAATGTTCTTAATTAGCCATGTACTTACAACGAAAGGATTACATAGTTATATTGTGTAGGATTAACGCACAATGGACCATGTTGTATTCGATTGGGGGATTTGTCTATCTATATATGGGACCATAGAGTGACTAATTAATTAATGGTTGTAATTCGATTTATGATTCAAGGAATAGACCAGGTCATGCTAACCAAGAACTATATGGTCACGAGGATGATGTTGGATCATATATATGTGGGGGCCAGGATGATAGTGATTAGCTTGTTCTCTTGAGGAGTATAGAGTCAAGGTTCATTCCTGAAAATTAAAAATAAATGATGGAAAGGCATATTTAACATGCCAACATTTTTTAATTAATCAAATCTAATTCTATAATTTTATATAGAGACAATTGTGTTCTTACCCTCACTCTGAACTTTAATTGTGATTTTACCCTCATTTGTTCTAACTTAGTGAATTTACCCCTGGTTTTCCAACTTGAAGCCTGAGTTTACCCCTAACGGGGGTAAAATAACAATAATTAGAGGGAACCTCTGGCTTCATGTTAAAAAACCAGGTATAATCATAAAGTTAAAAAATTGAGGGTAAAATCACAATTAGAGTTTAGAGTGGGGGTAAGAACACAATTGCACGTTTTCAAAACGTGTCGTCAATTTGTAGGATCTTCAAACATTTTTTTCAACAAATTATGAGAACATTTACTTATACATATCAACTTTTCCTTATATCAGGAACAATGGTTGTGCACCCACGGGCCGGAGCACTTGGAACTTGAGTTTCCGGTGCTCCCTTGCACCCAATCATTGTAGCACATCAAATGTTCAAACAAACAATTACGAAAAAATGAATAGCAATTGTGAAGCACTTGCGTCTGGGGCCTCGGATGCTTTATGTGCTGAAACGGTGGCCTTTCTACAAGCGTTGCATTTTGCATCAGATTTCGGTATGATGCATATCAGACTGGTTGTTTATATCTGATAATTGCTCTCACAAGCTCAAAGTTGGACGCATAACATAATGGAATTCTATTTAGAGAACTAACGTTTTTAATTGCTAGCTCTTTTAATGATGTTCAAGTTAAGTTTGCTCCTCGTGATCATGTAATGCTGTTGCAGGTAGACTTGCTAGTGAGTGTGCAGGCTTAGGACATAGCAGTGTGAGTTTATGGATGGAATGTGCGCCCAACTTTGTTAATTCTCTTGTACCCGGTGATTTGGTATTGGCTTCAGTTTAATGGAAAGTTATTTTCCAGTTAAAAAAAAGAATATATAGAGAATTCATCTTCTCCATCAAACAAAATTTGATGCAACATTTTTTTGTGCAAAGGTGCCATAAAAAATATAATAAGCCTTCGAATAGTATCGGAATGCGGCTGTGACATGAACTGTACTCTTTGCATAAGTATTCATTGCACCTTATTATTTGCATGATGCTAGGTGGTTGCACCCTGTCTATCCATATTTTTGTTTGAATTTTGGATGCACTCTAGCAGAAGTATTTTACGGTGGGAACACGGGAGCTCATACACTAAACTTAGAAAGTGCTTCACCAGGAAGGTGTTCCTCACCTAGTATAATTGGGACAAAGTTGTGTTAGGCCCATGTCTAGCTAGGCCTGTTCTTTTCTACACAAACTATTATTCAATACAGGACCATCCAATAGTTGTATCATTGGGTTTCTCTAGCATTGCTTTTTGATCCGGCCAGGTTCATGTCCTACTTGGCATGTTCTAACCGAGAATGATGGATCATGTTTACGCTCAATGAATGATGATTGACGAATCTCCAAAAAGAAAAGGATTGACAACATTAGACTTAGTCCTCACGTACGTCATTGTCAATTCAATAAATGTTTAGGTGCGTAATACTAATATGTCACTATATAAATTGTTAAGAAAAGCATACAATTAAGGTGCAATTCTGTATTTTTATTAAAGGATTGCGTGAAATTGCAGTAGCAGGTAGGAAATTGTTCCTATTAAACTACCACATTAACATCACGTTTACGAATATTAACATTATATTGAAACGTACCGTTGGATTTCCATAGAAACTAGGTGCAATATATACGACAGGGTGGCCATAAAATTCTATTTGCTCAACTGGCCCACTCAAGCTGGAGAACGCAAATGTCGTGTTATATTCCATACGATGGAAGAGATCTCCTGATACCTGCAAGCACTCAAATATACAATATGTTGGCAAGGCAACATAATATAAGTGTACATTAATTTAACAAATTGAGAGATGAGCTATAATTTTAATAGAAATATTCAATTAATCAAACACGCGAGGACAAGGCAAGTAAGTGTACCTTGACGCCAAAGTATCTAGTCATCGCTTCTGCAGCTACATGAGTGAAGATTGCCTCTAGAGAGTTCTTTTTCCTATCCACAATCTTCTTTGCTTTGCGGATGTATTCAAGTGGGTCATCATGCATAGCAATGTATAACGGAAGTACTATGTAGCCAACTTGATTTCCCCATTTCACATGATTGTCTTTACCATTCTCCATCATCTTAGCTAGCTCCTGCTCCACATAAATTCAATAGTAGTATATGGTATAAGAACATAGAACATAAACATTTGAAGATGTAGAAAAATGATTTACACCTTTTGACTTACAGGTAAACCGGGCGTTGGTCTTATGTTGACTGCAAGGATTGTTCTTAATAAGCATGCGTCGGTCGTTGCTACATGGCATGAGGGAAGTGTCAACAACAACATTACATTAGTCTCAAAATTCCTTTCTCATAAACATAACCACGTTACCTATCTAGATATATTCACACATTTATTACTCCATACATCAACTCGTTGATCTATACGCACTTCATACCATGGTGTATTGTGCTACATAATGTTACACAATCGATACATACTTTTTTTTGCTAACATGGTGCTTAATTGCTCTTATATTTTTATAAGATGTGCATCCATCACAAGATTAACGTCAAACTCTTTGACCTATGATAAACCTTCTGTATTACATTTGTTCAATGCAAAACTGGAACCATTTGGTTTGTATTTAAAAATGTGCACAAAACCATTAAACTCACAAACATCTTAACAGTTGTGCACCACACTTTGAAACCTACTACACTAACGTTAATTTTATATTATAGTCATGATTTATTGTCCTATTTGATTTTTTGGCATAAAGCCCCTGAATTAAAGGTCCTTTTTATTTGACTTTACCCGCTGTTAAAACCTAGGTGCCCCCCTTCATTTCCGTTTAGAGGGTTTGGTTTCCAGTAATATGAAATGATTGAGGTAATTAGCTTACTGCTACCAGTTGCCACAACAACAAGCTTATGAACACCTCACCTAGTTTTCGGAAGTGATACCGTGACAGAGCAGCAGATGTCACTCCCACTAGCACGTCATTGACCGTCTGTGCATCAAAACGAATGTAATGCTGATCAGTTTGAAGAAAATTAATACGAAGAAAAAAAGAATTGGAGTTCTGATCTCCGCCACATCGCATATGGAAGGGTGCACTCCAATGAGCAGATAACAGATGTGATCGACGTACGCAGCCGAGTGCGTTCTTGACGCGCTTGACGTCCGCAAAGCTGAGGCCGCGGCTGACGAAACGCTTGCCCCTGAGCCTCGCCCCGTCGCCGCCCGTGAACACCGTGCGCGGGTCGCTGACGAGCATCACCGACGTGACGAAGCGAGCCACGTCCACCACGGTGTGCCAGGCGAGCAGTAGGCACCACGAGACCCACGCCGCGAAGGACGCCACGGCGCCCGCGGGCCTGGTGGGCCGCGGCATGGAGTAGATGGGCCCCGTTCGGCGCGGAGGGGCCGGCATGGCGGGGAGGGCCTTGGGGTCCGCGGCGCTCCGCGTGCACGCGAGGACGAGGGAGAGGAGGGACGTGCCGTCGCCGAGGGCGTGGTGGATGCGGAACACGACCGCGGACTTGGACTCGGAGGTCGGGAAGTTGAGGACGTGGAGCTCCCATAGCGGCCGGGAGAGGTTCATGGGGAGCGTGGACAGGGAGGCCACGTACTCCTCTAAAACCTTGTCGGGGTTGGCCGAGATGGCGGTCGGGTCTAGGTCGGGGATGACCAAGTGGTCGTCCAGACTCACCGTCGTCTGCACCCATCGTGGCTCATCTGGCCCGTCCATCACCTGCTCATCCAGTTTAAGACATCGTCAGCGTATAACTTAGCTAGCTAGCTAGCTAGCTAGCTAGGTGTTTAGTTTAGAGCAGCTTTACTGTCCACTATACAGAGCTAGTATTTATTTGGAGACAATGTTGGCTAAACTAATATTACAAACCGATGTTTTAGATAATTGAGTTAGAAGCTAAAACCAGCAATGCTTACAACATATTTCACATTATTTTCTTTAAAACAATGATAATATTAGCAAGGAAAGCAATGACATACAACCAATTATTTGTGCAAGGGAATTTAAGGTCGATTAATAGTAGAATAAAAATATACCTCGATGAATATTAGCTGGTGTTAATAGGCCGTAAAAGTCTTCATAATTTAGTGTGGTTCTGAAGCGAGTCTATCCAGCTACTCGTATATACGTACTTGTATGCTGCGGAAGCGGGGGTGTTGCAAAAGGGTCGCCTCGAGACCGGCGCGGAAGGGCCCAAAGTCGATTGGGGTGCCGAAGCCGAAAACGGCGACGATGAATATATCCTGGAACAAGCGTGCCGTGGGGCTCAGGGGCTCGCCCGGCTCCTCCGTGCTTGCTTCAACTCTACGAGTGTCTACTGAAAGCAGTGGCCGCTGCCGATGCGCGGCGGAGCTATCAACTCCGGCATCCATTCCACTTAATTCGATACCTACTGTTGTTTTTGTGTTTTGCTATGCGTATGTACGTTGTTGTGGGTTGCATGCATACGGCGCCTGATTTTATAGCAACGGATCATTAATTTGGTCGTTGTACATCACACTAAGCAATAGTGATCTGTGCAGTGATTTAGTTGCCGTGCCTCTAGCTTCCTCCTTTCACTTCATTATCCCACTTGCATGCCCAATTGTCCATCTGAGCTACTTTCCTATTTCCAAGCATTTATGAGAAGAGTAGGGAAAAAAATACCATAATTATACTCTTAATTTCCTCCATAGCTAAACTTCACGCAAATACTCCAATACCGGAGTCAAACATTGCAATGTATGTAGCACTATAAGAGCCTCTTTTTTCCCCACTTTTGGGTCGAAAGCCAGAGAAGGCAGAACTGCAACTAATTTTGCTAATCGAAATAAAGGTTAAGGTTTCTACTGAAAAAATAAATTAGATGGCTCTGCTGAGTTCAGTGTTTCTGCGAAAGCAAATATGTGAATTCGAGTTAAAAATATAAATTATTTTGCATCGAAATCTGTTGAAACTCAACAATAAGTGTCTAGCTATTAAAAAGATGAAGCACTGAAAGCGGGGCTCTAGTTCTCTGTGTTGTGTAACTATGACAACAAATATATATGATCTTGTCAAAGTCATAATCCATCTATTTGTGGGCAGTTTATTAATTACTAAACACATGGACTCCTATCATGAATAGGGTTCCAGCTCTCTATGTCATAATCCAACTATAAAAGAAGACAAGACTAATTAAGACAATACATTAGGAAAGCTCCATATAATCTTGTCTTCTTTGTTCTCCTGATGTGTTGAGAGAGAGAGAGAGAGAGAGGATCCAACCACAGATAACATTTCACAACACTCTAGAAATCCCTTTTAATTGTGATAGTAGAGAATATTGTTGGTATTTTTGTGCAGCGCAAACAAGTGAGGAGTGCTTCGGGCAACTGTAGCTCAGTTGGTTTGGTTTGTTGTGGTAGAACCAACCCACTCGGGTTTAAGTCCAAAACTTGACATGTATTGTATTTACGGCAAATTATTCTTTCAGTGGAAAGTGACACCCCTGTCGATAGCAAGACGTTCGTGGTGACTTCGTGAATCTCAAAAGGCCAGCCTTGAATTTCATAGGTGGTCATAGGGTGAGGGTGTGGGAGCCTGTATTCATAGAGATGAGTACTCATGTTTGTTTATGAGTTTCTATGTCTTTATTGTGTTATACTTCGTAAAAGAAAAAAGCGTGGAGTGATTTAGAGCGTTGTAACACAGATCTAATTTATAGATGATGTTAACATGCATATCTGTTACGGAAGCACATTGCCTTTGTAGAGGATGTTTAATTAGATCATGAGATATACCCGTCCAAATAATATCTCCATGTTTATATATACTAGGAATTTGCCTGTGCGTTGCTACGGTTGCCAACAATATTCACAATATATAAAACAATGTAACTATCAATAAACACATTTTGCTTACATATAAAAAGCATGAAGAGATTGCCCAACCAATATTGTGAGAATCAGCAGAACGGTCTATCAGTCATGTAGTCTTTTGTTTTTATTAACCTTGAAATCTATGGTTGAGCATCGCTTGCACAAACAATACAGGTTCGAGAGTGTTATAATATATCTTTGAAATACATGTTACATTACTACAATGATTAAAAAAAGATAAGAAACTATTATCTGTCCGGCCTATCTTATATTTACTAATTGGAGGCTTCTTTTGGAGCCCTCACATTAATCGCAAGAAAGTCTTAGAAATTCTCACAAAAATCTTTTGTAGCCCTCACATTAATCGCAAGAAAGTCTTAGAAATTCTCACAAAAATCTTTTGTAGCCCTCACATTAATCGCAAGAAAGTCTTAGAAATTCTCACAAAAATCTTTTGTAGCCCTCACATTAATCGCAAGAAAGTCTTAGAAATTCTCACAAAAATCTTTTGTAGCCCTCACATTAATCGCAAGAAAGTCTTAGAAATTCTCACAAAAATCTTTTGTAGCCCTCACATTAATCGCAAGAAAGTCTTAGAAATTCTCACAAAAATCTTTTGTAGCCCTCACATTAATCGCAAGAAAGTCTTAGAAATTCTCACAAAAAAGCAAAACATCTGACCATCGGTTTTAATGTTGAACCAACCAGAACCGATGGATTTTCTTTATCTGTATTGATGATAATTTGGCGTCCAAAATAGATTCTCACGTAGTTGAAGATCCGCAAGGAAGATATAGTCCCACACGTTTCCTTTCCTTCGATTTTTGCAGCAATCTCACAATCTAATCCCCCATCCCCATGCCTGCCCATCAAGCATCTCCATCACGATCTAATTCCTCATGTTCCGCATGCAACCGGCCTCCTCGCACGGTTCTTCGCTAACCATCATGTCCGTTCTACCGCAGCCGCCGCCAAGACCGGCAGCCGCGCGCACATCGCTCATCAGCGAGGATAGCGTTCCCTTGCATAACGGCAACAATAGAGGAGGCAGACTCGCCGTGAAGCTGACGAAAGACAAACTTGGGACTTTTTAGGAGTAGAGATATGGCCGTGAGTCCCGTGACTTCCCCGAATCCTCCCGTCTACAGTCGCATACAGGTGGTAGTTGGCAGCACAACAGAGATCACCTAAAATTTAAAGTAGTCGCACTTCTCATTATTACGCATTTGATGCCAAGGTTGGGCATATCCTTAAAATGGCTTACAAATACAATGCGCGTGTAGGTGAAGAGTACGACTCCATTTATAAAATTTCAAATCTCGGTGTCCACAATTTTAAACCAGTGAGTATTTATATTGTTGGCGTGTGATAGAGGAGCACTCAAGAGTATTTCGAGCGGCGTGTGCGTGTGTAGTGATGAGCAGCGTGATTGGTAACCTCTCGTTGGGTGAGCTGGCAGGCCGAGCAAAGCGGGGTTCCATTTGATGCAGTTCGCGTAAAGTGCTAGAGGATTTGGTTGATCATTTCACACGCTCACCAGGCTCATTAGTTAGAGATTTTTATTGGTACTGCAACGTCGTTCACCAATGGCATTGAGCGTACGTTGGCGTCGATTAGGAGCTTGCTGCTTGCAGTCGCGTCTGGCTGTGACGGTGAGTTTCGGCCACGTCCATTAATTAGAGAACGCTCGCGCAACCGCTTGAGGATAATTCCAGCCGTTCCGCGATGCGAATGAGGGAGGCGCCATCAATGCTGCCCAAGCCCATCCGGACGACGCCAGCGACGAACATGCTTGTGTCGTCCATCCGAGCACAGTGGTCAGCGTCGGGGCGCTGGCAACAACCAACAATTGCTCCACGCCTGAGGGGATCCGGTTGTGGATGGTTCTTCAGGCGTGTGTGGGCTCCCGGTATGGGCTCCACGAGTCCTATGCTTGACGGGAGTAATTAACAGAAGCCTTGTTTATTTGCTTTCAAACGTGTGCCACTTTGTTTCCGGGACAAAGTAATTAACAGAAGCACCTCTCAAATCAAATAGATCTTTGCGCCAGTCGATGATTCGGCAAAATGAAGAAATCACTAAAGTCCGAGTCAAGCACTGGAACTAAGTAAGCGAAATTAGATCAAGATCTGTACACTTGATTAAAAGATCATCGTAGTCTATAGAAATCACAAAAACCGATTCATGAATGTCAAGGTGCGTATGTTTGGCTGGCGTGTTGCTACAGGCTGCTTACCGAGTATATCAAAACAAATGCGCGAGGAAGCTGGAGGTAGTAGGAACTTGCGAGTTGTGTGGAATGGAGGATGAGTCGGAGTTCCATGCTCTGATCAGGTGCCCGCTTGCTAGCGATCTTAGAAAAGCCATGCGCCAATATTATATTGGGATCTGCCACCTGAAGACAGGTTCATCGAGCCAGAGCCGGAGTGGCTGCTGTTGTTGCTCGATGCGTGTGACGTGGAGATGAAAGCCAAGGTGCTCCTCTTGCTGTGGCGAGCTTGGTATGTGCGGAATCAGTTGAGGCACGAGGGGAAGCTACTATCAATTGAAGGCTCTGTCAGGTTCCTTCAGAGTTTTCAATGAGTGGATGAGTCACTGTTACTTGTCCGGCAACCGTCAGTTCCAGCCGGTAGCAAAGGAAAATAACTTGTTCCATCAGTTGGACAACGGAAGCGACATGGGAGTTGACAAGGCCGGGAAGGGTGAAGATCAATGTCGATGCCTGTTTCTTCAATGAGGCGGGGCAAGCCACAGTGGGCATCATTGCCAGAGATGATCAAGGTGTTGTTCTCTTTTCATTTGGGTGATGCCTATTTGACTGCAGTGATGCGGAGGAGGCAGAGCTTCTCACCAGTAAAGAGGGCATGCCCCTTGCCCTCCAATGGGTGTCACAGCCAGTTACTTTTGAAAACTGACTGCATGACCATTGCGGCTGCCCTCTAACACTAATGGTGAGAATCGCGCGTTCACACCTAGCGCTGCTGCTGAAGGAACGTCTGCTCGCTGCTGAGCTTCGGGAAGATGACTGCTCGCTCCTGAAGGAACGTGATCAGAATAGGGTTGCACATTTTATTGCTAATAAATCCTGTAAAGAGTCGTCGCTGACAGCAGTTTGGCTGCGGCGTGCTCTTGACTTCACTGCCGATGTTGTCGCAGCTGATTGCAACCCTACCATGATCTAATAAAATCTCATCATTCCACGCAAAAAAAAAGTGAGAGAGCAGCGTGCCCTCCCCCACGCGCCTCTTTCAGCTCATCAAGCGACTCAGGTCTTATGCCTCCTTGCCTCCCATCCTAACATCACCGCCATGCTCTCTCCTGAGCGCTGCCCTGCTCGTCACCTGCATTTGCCCCCCCCCCCCCCCC
>LAPY01000605.1:114130-127900 GCA_000970635.1 Eragrostis tef
TGGAATGGGCTGGGACCACGGCAGTTGCCGGCGGCGGGGTGGGGAGTGGCGGGGTTCAGCTCAGCTCATGAGCCCCCATCCCTCCGTCCTTCAAAGTTAGGAAGGCATTCTTGTTTCTTTAAAAACTACATTTTTGACAAATTATCTGCAGAATCTGGGTATATCTTGCACATCACTCCAAAATATTGTGGAGTCAGCTTCAACACTTAACTATGCTTAAATTTTTGCAACTCATTGGGTGAAAATGACTATGCAAGCCCATTTGTATTACATGTCCGAACCCAGCAATTCAATGGGTGCGCAAGGCAGTGCACGCAGCGTGGGTTAGTTTGGATCGTGCGCTCCCAGGCAGAGCACCCCCTCAGGCAGCAACTACAGCCGCAGGAGTCCGAAATCGGATGCCTGAGCGCGCTGCCTGAGCCAGGCACTTTTCTCAGGGTAGAGTCCAAACAGGCCCCGTGTGCGGCCCATCAGCTTGCCCGACAGAAATCCTTCATTTACATTACTCTTTTTTAGACAGGATGGGAGGCGCGGTATGGGATGTGTATACATAATTTTCATACTTAGTGAAGAGATACACGTTAATAAAAGTAATTACGAAACTGGATCTGGCATGATAAATCATCATCGCGAACAACCTTCAATTAAGGTGCATAGAGTGCATATCCAATTAACCTAATGCTTTAACTGGAGTACATAAATGGCATCATACAGAATAGCAGCTCACCGATGGATGTCCGAAGACACTAGGTGCAATGTAAACGATGCGTTGACCGTGAAACTCTATTGGTTCAACTGGACCTATCATGTTGGAGAATTGAACGGTTGTACTTGACACCATATACGATGGAAAGCAGTTGATACCATCGGTCAATTTATCTTTCAAATGAAAAAACATATAGGCAGGAGGTGACATGATGATCCATATGAAAGGGCGTTTAATGATTAAGAGGAGGGCCGGAGGAATTAAAGAGAGTTACCTCAATTCCAAAAGGTTTTGTGACCATTTCTGTGACTGCATGAGTGACGATTGCTTCTAACGAATGTTTCTTTCTATCCACGGTCATCTTTGCATTGCGGTCGTAGTCCAGAGGATCGTCATGCATGGCAATCTGAAAAGGAAGCATGATGTAGCCAAGCCTATTTCCCCATTTTAGTTCATTATGCTTACCTGACTCCATCATCTTAGCTAACTTCTGCTCAACACGCACGGAAATCCATGAGTACTAGCTATAAAGGAGAAAAATACCATACTTGGATCGATCGAGCACAGTACTATATAGTATATGTCATCATTTGCTTACTTGTATGCCAGACGTGGGCCTTATGTTAACGAAAAGGACTGATCTTATCGAGCACGTCCTATTCTTTGCGGCATCGCCATCACCTGTGGCAGACAGATACCTGTAACGTAGCCTTTTCATACATGAGGGATAGATGGAGACTCACTCTCTGTAGCTCGCGCAGATGTCACTCCAACTAGCACGTCGTTTATCGTCTGTGTTGCATGGAATAAAACAGATGGAAATTCAGTGAAAATAAAGTAGTACGTACGTAGTAAAGTAAAAGACCACGCATATATAGAAAAAATTAGCTCTATGCTTCATGGACTGCATATATAGACTGCCAACTTCATGATAATACCGTACGTAGTAAAGTAAAAGACTACGCATCCGAGAGCGGCTTTGACGTGCTTGACATCTTCCAGGAGGAGGCTCCGGCTGACGAAGCGCTTGCGTCTGAACTGACGGCCGTGAACACCGTTCGCGGGTCCCTCACGATCTGCAGCGCCATGGCGACGAAGCGCGCGACGTCCACCATGGTGTGCCAGAGGAGCAAGACGCACGACAGGACCCACGCGACGTACGCCCCGGCCCCCGCCGACTTGGGCGGACGAGGTCGGGCGCCGTAGACTGGGCCAGCTCGATGAGGATCCCAACTTTGGCGCACTCCTCCGATGAGGATCGTGGGTCAAGCAACTTGCCCAAATCGATGATGGGAATTGCTGAATTACTATCATGCCGTACGTAGATCAACTCCTCGGAACTAGAATTCTGAATGAGGTATCTCTCGGGAACCCTGTGCTCCCTCGCTATCTCCATTGCTGCTGCCTGCTGGTAGCTGGCGCCCGTCCTTTCGGAATTGCTTTTCAAGAATTGCTGGTGATGCGTACAAATGAAGTGGTTATCTGCCAAGGCAGTCCTCGTAAGTTCCATGCCTTACATGATCACGCTGACGCATCAAGAAACGGTGGAGGCAAGAGAGACAAAAGGAAAGGTGGGTAGCAGCTGCATTTACCAGGAAAGCAAGTACAACCCTCACTTTCACACTGTTGCTGTCTCGGCTATCTGGGAAATGCTCCTCCAATTATTTCCTTTTAAAATGTTTGGGTCCTTCAGATCTTATCTCTTATCATATTGATCTACACGTTTCGTCAGGTTAACTCAGCTGGCAGCGAGAGTAGTCATCTTTCAAGTGGTGGCGTGCGCATTAAATATTTCTAGAACGTGCTGAGATTTTCTTCAGCCTTCGAAATAGCAACTGCTCCCACTTGATTCGGCAAAATATGCCATAGGCCCATAGAAATGGCATTCAGACATTTCTGAGAATGACTTCATCTGCAATGGAAAACAAACAAGGTGCCCGATATACCTCTCTCAAACATCTTCAAAGTACAAAGCGTGGATTCCAAGTGTATGTCTATTTTTTTTTTGAGAGTGAATTCCAAGTGTATGTCAAACATGTATCAGCAAGCAAAAACAATGGATGACCCAGTCGTATTCCTTATCACAACCAAATATATATGCCAGAGACGACCGATCGATGTTGGCCATAAAGATGTCAAGGAGTGCGTTTACAAATGCTATGCTCCAATTGATCAGTGAGTCTTATAATTTGTACCCGTAGTTTAGGTCCCTGCTGTATTGTGTTAACTATGCTGATAGGCTATTGATCATTTGCAGCGACCATTAGATTTTAGTTATATATATTGACGCTGATGGATAGGATGCATGGTGTTATCCTCGAACCATCATGCATTCACGTGTTTGTTTCATACTCTCATCAAATGTTCATGTTTATTTTCCAGAAGAATACAGAATCTCGTTGGATACATATATAAAACTTCAGAGTACATGAACCGTGATGCATATGCATCGTTCAAGTTTCATGTCTCATAGCATCTAGTTCACCATCATCATCAACAAATACCACTTATGTCAACGATATAATATTGCAAGGAGTAGCATCCGTGAGAGATCGCACCAATGAGTCACCTCCCTACGACCCTACCGATGATAGTTGCTACTCCAACTTTAGCCTCTCAACGTGGCTCCTTCCATCAAGCTTCGCTGCAAAATATTGCGTCAGAAAATCCTGGTAACTCGTTGATTTATATCGCACCCTTTCACCTTCCGCCACGAACTCTGGCAGAGGGCCCATCACCAGATCTTGGCAAGGGAAGTGGAACATTGCCACTGAAATCCGCTTTTTGTTCGGGTGTATCACGGCCCTGTGCTCCACACTCTTGAACTTTCCATTACTCAGGACCTGCAATGGATGGATATGGCATCACATAAGCAAATAAGGGGCAATATACCATCTCACTAATGTATACAGTTGATGAAGTGCTATATAAATGAAAAAACAAATTGTAGTGCATCCTTTTAAACTAGATCGGTGACATCCTATAGCATCTCCAATAGTTAATAAAAGGAAACAATTCCTAAATATTAATTTAAGGAGTTTCTAAAACATATTTGGTAGTAATAAAACTTGCCATCTCCAACAATTCCTAATCTTTGGTTTGGCACATTACCTTTCCATGAGACTGGGTGGTGGGACTCGGTAGATCGAGAGTGCGTAAAGCATCAACAAATATGTAGGGACTGATGGGGAAAAATAGAGCAAAGCTAAATACATAGAGCACATTTAGATAACTGATGGAGAGATGTTGTTTTTGTTGATTAAACTCAAATTAAGGTTTTGGAATAGCTTATTCATAAGGATTTGGAGAGGCTCATCTAATGAGGTAACAAGTCCGCATAACTATAGAAAGATTTGTTCTCAAAGTTGGTAAAATTTTATATGCAATGGAAAATAATAGTTTTTGTAACATGATTTTTTTATATTACACAATAATTTTAAAGAAATATTCAAGGTCCACTTGGACTACGTGGCCCTTATTTAATTCCCCTTTTCATATTATGTTCAATTTTCTTTTTCACATTAAGTAACAAAACACATGACAAAAATTTAAGAATTATTTTTTTGATATGAAGTATAGACAAAAACATTCATATGAACGCACGAGTACACACCCAAATAAACATACGCTCACACAGCCTACATGATTGATCGGTGCACACTCACGCCAAACATGATATATATATTCTTCACGTCGGGAAAAGAAAAGCATTGTGACTGAAACTTGTTACTTTTCACCGAATTACAAAGTGTAGTACTAATTTCGAAAACATATATCATTTTAGTTAAGATTTTGTTCCTAGAAAAAAAAGGTGCATGAATGTGTTGTCTCTTATCTGCCTCGTGAATCTTATGTTAGGCTAAAAAATGTGACACGAACATGTTATCTACTGCGTGCTTCTTGTGTTAGGCTGAGAAAAAAAATGTGACATGAACTAGGTTGCCTGAATTTTGTTTTCCCTCATACATACAAATGAAACTTTATACAAAATGGCACGAACCAGCATGTTACCGCAATGCAAAATACACGTGTAGCACTTTAGCGGCATATTCTTTGTTTTTTTCCCAAAGGTTGAAATTACTCTTGATCTTGAAATGCTACATTATACTAGTTCTCTTAGATGGTAATTAAGTAAGAAACATGAAACTTTCGCCGGAGTCCAGGCTCACGTCCAGAAGAATCAGACGAGTCGCTTGCCAAACAACTTCTATTTTGAATTTTGATGCTTTTTGACGAAATGGTAATATAAAAAATCCTAAAAAGTGTTTTCTATCTTTTCTGCGATCACCGAAGAATTACATACCTCAAGCGCATCCCCGACATTAACAACGAAGGCGCCATCAAGAACATTCACGGCGAACCACCTGCCGTCCTTGTTGATCTGCAGGCCCTGCACGTCGTCATTCACGGCGAACTACTACGCGTCAGGCCAACTCCGTCCGTGTGCGGCGACAGGCCCAGCACCCGATCAGCTTGCCGGCACGGCGGGTAGTAGTTCACCCTCATTCCCACAGGCTGTCCTTCGAACACGCCCAGCAGCGACGCCGGCTCGGCGCCCACGCCCTTCGCCATGAACTCCAGCAGGCGACATGATAGCTTGGCAGTGATCTCAGAGGAGTACACGTCGACAGAACACCTAATAATTTCAGAGTCGAATAGAAAAAGAAACATTTTCCAAGCTGTACGTGTTTGATTTCCGTAATCCAGACAAATTTTGGTTGGGCACAGGGAAGGATTGAGTATGAACCTGAAGGATGCAGGGTGAGTAGGCCAGAACCGCAAGTCCCTGGATGCGGCTGGCTGAACCTGAAGATACAGCATGTCTCCCCAGTCAAGTTTCTGCTCCTCGGACATGACGAAGGCCTGGCCGTAGCCTTCAAGGCTGCCAGGTTGCTGTGAGCATGCCTTCTTGGCTTCGAGCGGCTGCTTCAAGAACTCGGCTACGTCGTTCATCAGGTTTCCAGCCACTTCGCCTGGCACTCCATGATTGATGAGCTGCACTTGGTAGTTCCATTATTAACAAGTGGTTTTTCAGTTCAGAGCGAATAAACTAGTTAGCATACATGGTAACAAGGCACCTGAACAAACAAACGTTATGGATTGCTGTATGCACTTGGAACAAACTTTCAGACCTGAAAGAAGCCCCAGTCGTGGCAGGCAGATCCCAGCTTGGCGCACTCCGCCTCCGATGACAGTGGATCGAGCAACTTGGCAAGATCAATGACCGGAATCGCCAGACTACTATCATCACCGGCGACAAGCTCGTCATCAGTACTAGCCTCCTTAACGAGGTATCTCGCGGGCACCTGGTCATCGGACCTGTTGAAGCCTTCTGCAAGCTCCTGCACGTTAGCGACCGGAAGAGACCCTATGGCTCTCGCTTCCGCCATTGCTACACCCTGCTTTTTCTCTCCCGTGCTTCTCTGCAGCTGGCACTCGTCCTCTGAGTGGAGTCGTTTTTCAAGAATCGCTGATGACGATGTATAAATGCAGCAGTGTCGACCTACCGGCTAGCGGTCCTCTGCCGCTGATCTGCTACAGTTAGTGACGATACTGACATCCGGACCAATACGAGGTTGGGAAACGAGAAGATTTGCTGCAAAACTCTATCGGGAGAAAAGTGGGTAGCTGAAATCCTTCCACACGGCAGTGAGGCAGTCCGTCCATGTGCCTTTCACAAATTATTTGATGGCCGGTTGCCATCAAATTATCAACTTAGCCAAAAATGTCATCCTCAGATGTCATCTCTTCTTCCTTTTTGGACGAACATTATCTCTTCTTGACCCACACGTACGCCTACTCAGGTCTGATGGCAAACCTACAAGCCTCCTCAGCTCTGACAAAGGAGTGTCAACTTTTCTTCTTTCTTAGCCAGAGAGGGAGCTTTCTTCTGGCCCCTAGATTTTGTGCTGTCTTGGCGTTTCATTTGGCACAACTGTCGCGGCTTCTTTTTTTTTCTTTAGGGAAATCAGCGGTCGCAGTTTTTTTTTGTGAGAACCACTACATCTATTTATTGACTAAACATGGTGATAGAGTTGCATATGCCCACAGGCGGGTCTAAGAACCAAACATGTCTACCTATTGACTCATAAACACAGTGTCGAGCTAATGTATGAGCATCTCCATTCGATCTTCAGCCCTCGTGCATAATGTCAACCGAGGTGAAGCTGGACATCCTCTAGCCTTAATCTCCTTGATGATGTGGCCATGCAGCCCAAGTCCTGCACCGTGAATATTCTTCACCAGATTCAGGCAATCATTTGCAATCCTGAATTTTCCAAGGCCAAGATCAGCTGCTAGTGCCAGGGCTTCACGGCACGCGAGCGCCTCTAACTATTCCGCATCTAACAAACCAGAAAAGACATCAGCCAAAGCCCCTAGAAAAGATTCGCCTTCATCCCTACCACAGCAGTGGCTGATCCTATCTTGGATATCTTGGACAGGGAAGCATCGACGTTAATCTTCATGTGACCTTCGGCGGGGGAATCCATTGAGGAGCTGCAGCGATGGGCTGCCCGCCAGCTCTCTGCTTCTTTGTTGCCGGTGTACAAATGCCCAATTCTGAAATAAACTTGTCAATAAAACAATGAGTGGACAATGGGCTTTGGTAGGACTGCTCGTCAATCGCTTTTCTTTGCGCATACCAAATTGCACAAAGCGTCACAACAACTCTTGTTAGGTCTTCATGTTTCAGAGACACACAGATTGTAGCAAGCCAGCCTCTCGCATCTTGGTACTGAATCTGACACAAAAATTCTATTAGTTCTTCCTTTTTTAGTGCCCACACGCACTTAGACATATTGCAATCCAACAATGAATGTCTCCAGGAGTTTTGCATGCCACATATGCTATATGTACTCTGCATTGCCATGTTTCTATGATGGAGAACATCTTTTGTCGGTATGGATTGTTTCGCCAATCTTCACAGGAAGATTTTTAATTTTGAAACTTGTTCACCTATGTCTGTTTACTGTCAGTTCATCAGGAGGATCACCCTCCCAATTCGAAGTTTTTTCATGGAAGTTTCAACAGTCGTTGACTATGACAACAGTCACGACCGACTATAAAGACCCTTGCGACTATGACAGGGCGGTACCCTCTGCTCTCTCGCGACCTCTACTCTAATCTAAAGACTAAAGGCCCCTACGGAAGATGAAAAGGCGAGGACTGAAATGAGAAAGGAAGGAGTTTGGCAAGACAGACTTCGGTTCACACTTGAAAGTGCTTCGAAAGGTGTAAGCAGGTGCGCGGACCGGAGCCGACATGTTCGCCCGCTGGGCCGAGTGTTTGCCCACTTCAGAGTCTTCGATTCGTGTCCGCCCCATGATAGTTTGTTTTCGCGAGTGGGGTGCAGCAGTAGGCCAGGGTGGGGTTTGAATTTGTACGCTGGTGCCTAGCGAAACATAAATAGCCAGAGGGGGTGGCCGCCGGTGAGCTGTGAAGCCGCGCACGACTAAGGTGAGTTGCGATAGAGAGGCAGGTGAGGCCAATCCTTCCTTTCCTACGCATAAGTTGTGGAGTTAGTTGTGCCTGTCTGACGCGCGACCATGCAGGGTTGGCCGGCGGCGAGCGCGGGGGAATAAGGAGAGGGCGCGTCTGATTCGATCCCGCCTTCATCGCCACGGGAGTGGCATCCTCCATGCGCAGCACCGTGGGATCTGCCGGCTGTAACATCCCCACCCTAAGTATGCCCTTAAACACTCCGTTAAGTGCAAAACAATCACAAGTTCTAATGATCATGTTTAAGAATTCAAAGAAAAACATATCTCTAAATATGGTCAGATAGGAGCTTGAACTAAATCGACCAAATTTTGCACAAGTGTGTGTGTCCAAACAAAAATATTACTGGGTTCCATGCCTCAAAATAGAATTTTGGACAATTTCCCAGATTTTTGTGAAAAAGGAAAGCAGTGCTAATAATTCGAGGAGCATTCAAACAAGATCTGTCTTAAGAGAAATATAATTCCAATTCCGCCTTGAAGTTTGAAAAGTTCCAATAATGAAAAATGTGCCTGTAGCTTTTATCTTTCCGTCCCAAATTTTCAGATTTTTCTGAGCTTGGGAAGGTTAGGTTGGGAGCATTCAAAGTCAGCACGTTGGGAAATCTTTTGAAAAATGAAAAACGTACGCGGAGCCCAGCTGTCATCCTGTCTCTCGCTGCTCTCTCTGCTTCCCTCCTCGCGGAGCTCTGTTGCGCCGCGCTGTGGCCGTCGTCAGCCGCAGCAGGCCGTCGCGCGTGCGCCCTCGAGTGCCCATGCCAACGCAGAACGCTCCCTTTTCCCTTATCTCTTCCCTTCCTGTTTGGTCAAGTCGTCGCCGCTTCCTTCTCTTTCCAAGCGCGCAGCGCCGTTGCAGAGCGGAGCTCGAGTTCGCCGTCCGCCGTCGTGAGCTCAAGTCCAGCTGAGCCGCTCCGCCCCAAGCTTCGCCGAGGCGCCCTTGAGCTCGCCATGACCACCATTTTTCCTAATGCCCCGTGAGTATGGAGATCAACGCGATTTTCCTCCTCATGGCCGGCAATTGACAACCTCGCCGTCACCGCCAAATCTTCCTCCACGGTGAGCCTTCCTCAAATTCCTTTCACAGGAAGCTTATCAATCCTCTATCGCATCCTCCTGACTCACATATCACTGTGCCGGCAGCTGTACGTGAAGTTCTTCGAGTTTTCCCCGCCGTCGTTCTCCTTTGCCGAGCTACCTCGCCGTCGACGTCCTGCTTCCAGCTGCCTCCCTCGTCGATCTACTCCACGCTGAGCTAAATAAGCGCGCTGAGGTGAAGCTCACAGGCCACTGGCCTCTCTTCCTTTCTCTTCTCCTTCCTGCGCGAGTGCTCAACGGAGTTGGCCGAGCTCGCTGTGTTGCTTGCTACAGTAAAAAGCAGGGGAGGCTAGTTGTATCGTTGTACATACGTCTTCATTTCTCCTGAGAATTTTCAAAAATCACCCGTAATTGTATACAACCCAGAAAAATGTGAAATAAACTTTGTTAGACTCCACTTGATCAGATCTACCTGTTTGTGCAAACGAAACTTGATGAAACCAAATATGTTGCTGTACAAAATTCAGAGAATCCAAACAAGAATAATTTCATATCTACATCTAGGTTCATCCAAAAATCATGGATTTTGGAATGCATGCCTAGCATATCATTCCTTAACTCCTCACCAATTTACATAATAAATTTCTGCATGTTTTACCAGTAATTTCTTTTCTAAGCTTTTCAGTGTGTTAATTTTATTAATTCATTCCTGCATCAAATGTTTTTGAAAATTTTCCAATGTGTTGTTTAGGCTTATTTTGTTTACCAGACAGATCCATGTGGTTTTATGTCTTACAGAACCATGTTAAATAAATTTCAAAATGAAATCTTTGTTTTGATCATTTAAAAATATAAAGGACTTGTTTCTCTTTTATGGAAATACTTCACCCGAAAGTAACTTAATTTCTTTTTGTGCTTTTTATGAACATCACTTTAACATGATCATCTGGGCATGGCATTCTTTCATTTAGGAAAGTTTCATGTATGCATTGCATCTAATTATTGACTTTGCATATTGCATCCATTTAGGAATCGACGCCGGAATCAAGGACGTGGAGATCAAAGCCGAGGAGACCGGAGTTGACTTAACCATCTTGAGTGTGCTAACCACCAGACCCAAGGCAAACCCCAGTGCACTCCCATGTTTTCCAAGTTTTTCCCATTTTCACATGTATTCGAGTCGTGAAATGTGCATTATGTTTTTAGGAGCTGTATAGAACCGTAGATGCATTTGTCCTATATGTACCTATGGGATGGGTCAGTTATGTAGAGCCATTCGGTAGATTTTGTTACGCTTAATGTCGAGCTCTCGGTAGAATAAATTGGGTGATATGAAGACGGCTCGATATAAGTGGAATGGGGTTTACTTTTATGCTCTCACATGATGATTTCGAATTAAGACCGAACGGGGAAGTTCATGTGTAAGATGAGGTGGCAAGGTTGGCCCTTGTTCGCCATACCCCCGTTTGTGTCGTTGAGGACCGTTCGTTGTGGCCCTGCTCGAACAAGTTTGAATAGTACCGGATGCATGCTAGTGAAATGAGAACTAGTAAACTGATGTAACTCGATGATCGTAGTTGTTGGACAACAACCCACCTCTCTTTCAAGGATGATATTTGAGAAAGTGCACGGGCTAACCACGGATAGCCCCAGTGTGTGGTATCGCGTGGAGGACGTGTACTTGGGAGAGGTGAGAACCGGCCCGGCCTCTATGGTGTCTTGTGAAAGGTTGCCGTGCGTGACTCTTGTGAGTGTGCGTACGTCGTGTGTCTCGGGTTTCTCTTGCATGATGTAAATCGATTCGAATAGCCGTCTCTCACGGTTATTGAGTACCACTTGTTCATTGCGTCACATCGTAGTAAGAAGTGTACATGATGGTTATACTTGTTGATTGTACTTCAATTAAATTGTATTGCAACCTTCTATGTATTAGTGTAGGCTGCTAATATTTATCTTTATGCAACAACCCTTTTAATTTGGCTAAAATCTGAAAATAAGGATAAAATATTAGTGCTGTTTTTTGCAATTAAATTTCAGCAACCCGGTCAGCCCCCTCCATGCTAGGAGTCTGGCTTTAGAAGGCTAATTTGACGGGTAAGACTTGCTGAGTATTAGTTGCTCAGAGTTTGTTGTTTAAATTTTTGTTACAGGTGATGTTTTGTTGAGGAGAATGAAGCATATTTACGGGCTGGATGTGCTTTACCCTAAGATGATTATCGTCGAGTTTAGTTGCTTCTGCTGTTGCTTGTATTCGATTTCCGAACTCTTTTGTGTATCAAAAATCTAAACCTAAGTTGTAATAATTAAGATCTCACTTGTATCCTATTTTGTTTATGCTTATGTGTGTGGTCATTTGAATGCTTGCTTCGCCCAGTGTCACCCGATTATGATCTTGGTTAGCCAAACCTTTCATTAATTTGAGGTAGGGTACTACACCGGCCTTCTTCCTCGTCACCGCGAGGGAGGGGTGACGAGCTCCGCGACGGCGCTTTCCCGTGAATCCTCTGGCCCTGCGCGCAACCCGGCGCTCCACCTCATCGAGGATCGTTGTCGTCGCGCTTCCTCCTGGAGCAATCTCCTCCCAGGGTACCCATTCTTCCACTCCGCCACCGAGCACACTCGATGCCGCGCACGCCCTCTTGAACACAGGCTCGGCAGCTCTTGGAAGCAGAGCCACGCGTTCTTCTATAAGCATTTCCTGCTCTGAAGAGCTTGGCGTCTCGCGTCCTTAGATCGACGGCTACGGTGAAGGTTATCAGTGATTTA
Source organism: Eragrostis tef (assembly GCA_000970635.1). Lineage (NCBI taxonomy): Eukaryota > Viridiplantae > Streptophyta > Magnoliopsida > Poales > Poaceae > Eragrostis > Eragrostis tef. Next base: position 126,137 of record LAPY01000605.1, read on the forward strand.
AGCTTTGACTGATCAGTCCTTCGCACGATGTTCAGAGAGACTCGAGCCATGGTGCTTGCTGAATTTCTTCTTGTTCCTTTGTGTACTGTCTTAGAACTTGTAGTAGAGTGAAGCCACCTGCCATGGAGCAGTCTCAATAGACATGGAAAACATGTCCCAAAAACTATTTGTACTAATACTCCACATTCCCGTCTCCACTGTATAATTGGGCAGGGAAAACATGCCCCAATAATGAAGTCATAGAAAGTTATGTTCCATTTTGTTATGACTTGTGCATTAAAGTTTGGCAAGAAGCTAGTTTGGAGTCAAAGTTGTTGTGAGCTTGTAGTGGGATCCTGTTCCCACTAACCCGTGATGAATGGAGCCAGCAACCACGTTCTACTGCACCCCACTCACCAAACAAGTGCTCTGCATTTTCTGAATGGTGTCCACTCTACGCCAGAAAGAATATTGGGGTTACATCCCTACTTTGCACAACTCCTCCAAAGAACATAACAGCAACCAACTGACCAAGTTTCACTCTGAAGTCTGAATTTGAGACTCAGTTTACTTTGGAATCCACTTCAATTCACTGGAGATGGCCCGATTTTATGTATATATCAAAACTACAAGAGCTCAAAGAGGATGATGGCTACAAGCTGTGGAAGCTCTCCGTGCAGCTGTGACATGCAGTTTACGGGCCATCATGCATCAAGCTGACAACATATTCCCTGTTCTCCCGCCGAGCTCCTCTTCAGATCCTTGTACATTTCCTCGATCACTAGTAGCTGTGGTGCGCCACCCTTTTTAAACTAAAAGCCCCTTAAACATATTGTTACATAACAGGAAACAATTACATGATGTACGTATTCGTATTGTATTGTCTATATATTTTCTCGGAGATCGGGACGCCAACAACTCGGAAGGCCGGGTAAGTCGTCACCCCTAACCGGACTACATGCCCGGAGTGCAGGAAATCAAAAGGCAAACTTACACCCAGAATATTTACAAACAAAACAAATGACCGTACAAAAACACTTCTCCATTCAGAAATCTACTATAGTGAATAAAAAATGGACATCACAAGCACTCTTTACACATATAAAAGAACTGCTCATCTTGCTCCAGAAGATGGAATTATTTCCAATCCGCTCCCAACAAGAAAAACTGAATCAAACGGTGACAGTAAATTAGAAAATTTGACCTCAGAATGCATTACACTGCGCAAATACTGTATTTATCCATCGATTATATGATATACTTTTGCTATCTAAAGCAATTTGAACCTACCAAAGTTATACACTATCCTGACTGTACTTAATAAACAATAGATGAGTAGGTCAAGTACATTTATACTAACAAATTTGATATAGATGAATAATGGACTTTATAACGATAGAACTGTACTGTTTCAGAGATGAAAATATCAGGAGCTCTCTGTTCCCGTCCAGCGAGCTTCAGGAGCTCAAATCCGGCATGGGGAAGGGCAGAGTGGAGGATTCGGATCCTCTTGGTGCTACGGCTCCATTTGAGGTGGATATTCAGGTGGTGGTTATTGAGAAACTGCAGTTGCACGGGGAAGAAGAGAGACATCCATGGCTGCTCGAGAGAGAGATGGAGAGAGCCATTGAGCTAGCTGGGAGGTAGCCACAACCACGGGGAGGCTCATCTGCGGCTGGGATGCAGCAAGGATGAGCTGCAGAGAATCACCGTGTTGTGCGCGCTCGAAGAGTAGGGTATGAGCGATGGCAGCGCAGGGCAGCACACCGTGTGGTCGTCTGCCCC
>LAPY01000605.1:161475-172953 GCA_000970635.1 Eragrostis tef
ACTACTCTCCTCGGCGACGGCGGCGGCGAGGAGAGGAGGAGGCATGGGAGGGGGGAGGCGGAGGAGTGGCCTTGGGGATTTTTTTTTTTTTCGGTCGCCTGACTCGGTTTTATTTTCTCGCGTTTAGAAGTAGTTTACTCGAGCGAGCAAGCGAGCGACGGCGCTTGTGAGCGGCGAGACGAGAGAGAGAGAGAGAGAGAGAGAGAGGTGGGTTGGTATCCCGCTTGAGCGGTTAGGCCTCCTAGGGGTTGTGGGCTGGACCTCACTTCCGATTCTGTATCTTTCTCGTCAGTCCGTGGTTGTCTGCGTAAGCGGCAAAACATAAGCGTATCGAGATCAAAAAAAAAACATAAGCGTATCTCTCTTTTTTTATTATTTCTGGAGGCAATTCACGGTGTGTCCTCGAGTAATATTGTGCCCCTCGAGACCAAACTTTATTCATTGACATTGATTAAAAATCTTCATTCATTCCTCGCCACTTCAAAAAAAAAAGACAATTAAATAATTAGCGAAAAACGTTTGTGTCGTGCCCACAACGTAGTCCCACACGTCATTTTATCAGGTGTCCACACTCTTTGTCACCAATTAACCCCACGTGTTAGCTTCTTCCTCCTTTGTTTTCATCTCCACCCAACACCCGCGGCGACAGGTAATGCACACAAAGGCAGCCCAATGTAGTCGATTTTCGTGGAGCGCAATGAGATCGCTTTGACAATAGTTGTTATCATAGATGCAACAAGAAAAATAAAAGAGATTCCCAGAAGCATATGTATAACTAGAAATATTTACGCGCTCCATCGCGTCGGTTAACTAAAACGATTTGAAATTCAAATCATATGTTAACTATGGTCAGACATAGCCTTCAACTTTTGGGGTCAGACGATTTTGTTTTTGTTTTAATGTATGAGTTTAATTGTTTCGTGTGTTGTTGATCGCATTTGTGAAAGCTTGGCCCATCAAGTAAGCATGCATTCAAATTCACTATGAAATACATAGAGGAGTGATCATTAACTTTAGACGCATAAACTACCGAACATGACCCATTGAACAAAAAACATCACATGCCACGGATTCTAAGCCCAAACACACTACCGAAAGTGGCTTATGGCGAAGGAGAACCCAAGAAAGAACGGGCCGCGACCCACAACAAAAAGTAAGTAACATGCTTCAACCGTACGCTTCCTCATGATGTCCAAACCACGAAGAGGAGCAGTAGCCTCTATTAGAGAATACAATTCACCGTGCATGGACACTATAGCTTTTAATTTACCCTGGTGTTATCCCATCTCTCGAATTGTAACTTATCTCCTTCGCCTTCAGAATTGTCTCCCTACAAATGCCACAACTAGTCAAGTGTCAAACTAGCTACCACTCATTTGTAGTGATCCCTATTGTCGAAAGGCACCATCGAGAATGGTTCAAAATATTAGAGGTGACATCAATGAAACCAATAGGAGAGACTTCGTTAATCTCGAGATTTGTCGACCCAGTCTTCGAAGATGCTCATAGAGGTAGAGTTTGCGTATGTGCGTGCGTGCGTGTTGCGAGGAGGTGAGTGTGCGTGCGTGTTGCGAGGGGTGTTCGTTTCCCTCCTCTAAATTTTAGACCTTCTAAAATCAAAAAGAATCTTGTCATTTAGGAGTACTAAATAAAGTTTAATTACAAAACCTTTTTGCAGACGAGCGTAAATTTACGAGATGAATCTAATGAGTCTAATTAATCTATATTTTGGTACAGTGATGCTACAGTAATCATCGTCTAATTACGGCTTAATTATCCTCATTAGATTCCTCTCATGAATTAGACCAGGGATTCTGGATTTAGTTTTATAATTAGACTTTATTTAATACTTCTAAATGATAAGATTCTCTTTGATGTGACCCCTCTAAATTTTAGACCTCTAGAAACGAACACCTCCTGAGTGTCTGAATTGTACTATGTAATCGAAAAAAAAAATAAAACCAATAGGAAGGAGTGTGTGAGAAAAGGCAAAAGCGCAATTAGTAACTCAGTGTGACGGAAAGGCTAACATAATGGCAAGGAACGAATGAATTATAAAATAACTTATACATACTTTTTGGGAGAAGATTAGCGACAATGGTAGTACTACTTGATGTCTTTTCTTGGATGCTTTGGACATTAGCAACATGATATATAAAAATTTAACGAGAATGATATGTTTCTCAACAATATACATAACTTGTATTGCATTAAAGAAAAAAATGTTTCTTTCTAACTTTCTCGCTACAATTACATATGGAGTTGGAGCAAGGTTTTTTCTTACCGAGGTAGCCTACCGCCAAACCGGCTGGTAAGTCCGGTTTTCGATCGGTAATTAGTTAAATTTTGTTAAATTTTCAAATAATTTTCAAGTTTAAACTTGAAATGTGAACCAAGAAAACTAGATGGATAAGAGTATCTCCAAAAGAGCCCCATAAACCTTCTTTAAATCAAAATATTGAGAGTCAATTCAAAAACTCATCTCCAACAGCACCCTAAAACCACTCTCAGTCTTTTCATAGCCCTTAAATTTCCCTCATTTGTAGCTAGAAACAGGAGAAAAATTAGGGCTCCCATCTCTTCTTTTTTTCTATGGAATCAATGCTTTGTGGCCCCAAATGCTGATGTGGCCCAATCAAAAGTGTTTTAATCCACTTTTAGAGGAGAACTATTGGAGAAGAAGAGAAAAATTACCCCTCATAATTTGTTGGTTCCTCTCAAAAACATGTTTATGGGGGCAAATTTTTGGTAGTCTTTTGAAGATGCTCTAAGTACGGTTTCCACAAAAATCGATCTGATTCCCACCGGTTTTGTAAAACCTGGGTTGGAAGGCTTAAAATAGAGCCGTGGGATCCACAATTGGCTCAGATTCTTCTCCAGTGGTAAAAATCAAGCAAAATGATCTGTTACCCCACTTCTTATTTTACTCCTGCCTCAGAATGTTAATTCCTTAAACATTGAAACGAGTAACAGGTGTACCGTGTACAAATTGGTGGCAAAAAATTATGTCTCCCACGTGAGATCTGCCCCTCGCTTTTCGTTACAGTTAACGATTTCAGGAATGCAGGAATGACCAGTAAATTTCAGTCGCAAAAAAAGAAATACTAATGACCAGTAAATTTCTGCCCCCGATACCCAGCGGCAGGGAGACAAGTGACAACGGTCTGTACCGTCACATAAATCATAAATGCACTTGCGGACCCAGACCGAGCCACCGAAAAAGTCAGTTCACATTTTTCTTGCCAAGCCGAGCCGGCCCCGTAGACGTAGGCGGCCCGACAGCCTGTGCCACTGCTTTGCGGGCCCCACGTCAGGCGCCCCTGCTGATCTTATTGCCGCTATAAATAAACACAGGCATCTTGTTCGTCTTCCTCCTGGAGAGAGAAAACAAAAGGTCACGAGAGAAATCAATCAATAAAATAGGATTCGAGAGAGCTCTACGCGGAAGGGAGAGAGGTAGGCGAAGCGCAGGCAGGAGGAGCGGAGGCGAGGCGAGATGGGGGCGGCCGAGTCCGTTCCGGAGACCTCCATACACGAATTCACCGTCAAGGTGCGTCGGCGATCCCCTTCGGCGAATCAACGTTTCATTTGAGTTATTCTTTGGTTGCTGATTTTTTGTGGGGGGTAAAATTTATTCTTTTTTCCCCCTGGAGCAGGATGGCAACGGCAAGGAAGTGAGCCTGGAGATGTACAAGGGGAAGGCCCTCCTTGTTGTTAACGTCGCCTCCAAATGGTATCAAACTCCTCCTCTCGCATTTCGTAGGATTTTTATTCTTGTCCCGTCGGATACTGAAATGGTTGGCGTTCCTGATGCTGTTCAGCGGGTTCACGGAGACCAATTACACGCAGCTGACGGAGCTGTATCAGAAGTACAGGGACAAAGGTCAGCCAGAGTTTCACTTCTGTTCTTGCCGGCACTTTGTTTGCTTGTTTCTGAAATTACGAATATTTGGGGATTTTAGTCTGTTCTAATGATTGAAGAAGGTTCAGTCGGGCATAATTTTATTTGAAGTGCGGTGATGAATAACGAACCACCTAACTTTTCACCTGGAGAAAGTGTATGATAGGGGTACCACAAGGGAAAGCTGACCTGGTTTGGCAGATATCACTGAAGTGTATGATAGGCCCAATTTTTGTTTGGCCCTATCCGCGGTTGCATGCAAATAATGTGTTCTTCGACATGTGGACTTCAATGCACCTTAGTTACATTTGTAAGTGAATTCGTAGGTACTGCATGGCACAAAATGTTAGCTTGTCAAATAGGATCAGTGATGTAACATTTTCATCTCGATTTCTTGAGTGCTGATAACCACGTAAGAGTCATTGGTATTGTCCACTGTTATAGCCTCTCGACGTGAATATTTTTGGAGGTAAGGACCAATGTGTCCTCATTTTCATTTGAGAATGTAGATTGGTCAAGGCGATTTGAGGTGCCATCTTTTGAAGGTGAACGAAGGCCTTTAAAATGAGGCAGCTGAAAACCTGATTCCCAGTAGGCATATTCGCTTCCATTAGGATTCCTAAAATATCTTAACAACTGCTAAACTTCGATGAAAGCATGTCAGTTAAAGTATCAGCAACCTAATATTTTTCTGGTCAATGGCCATCTTTTATTTTCTTCAAAGCTGCACATTGAGAGGAGACCAAATGACATTGATAATGTTTATATGAGTTGTTACTTATGAATTAAGTACTAAACCCTCTCATGCACTTGCCTCAAATTTTACTTTTCTGTGAATTCAGTATGTGGATTCCAAGCCAATTGCGTCTTGCCATCCTACAAAATTCGATTCAGTTAGGCACATGGTGTGCTATTGACTCTTTGAATATTGTGTTGTTCTTATCTAGATATAGCTGAAACTGACTTCACGTATTTCAAAAATTGCCAGACTTTGAGATATTAGCATTCCCCTGCAACCAGTTCTTGCGACAAGAGCCAGGAACTGCTGACCAGATTAAAGACTTTGCTTGCACCAGATTTAAAGCTGAATACCCAGTTTTTCAGAAGGTGAACACCTTTTATCAGACCTACTTGCTTATGGAGATGTTATGATACCTTCTTATTCTTATTTTCCAAGATTAAGGACTGTAGAAGTTTAGTCGGTAGTTAGTTCGATATCTATATGTTTGTCACCCTATTTCTAGATGTCTCTGAAACAGTAAGAATATGTCATGGATGTTAAGAGGTGTTGCCTTTTTCCTTTTTTTGTTGGACATAATCAGTTGACTTAAGTTGATCTGCACAGGCAACTAATAAGCTGTTATCAAGTGCTTTTGAAGTGACATTTTTTTGGATAAAGTTGATGTAACCAAGAACTCGAACATGTTAAAAAAGAAAGAAATCTGATCACTCTTGTGGGATTTGGAGTTGCAGGTTCGTGTAAATGGCCCAGATGCCGCGCCAGTGTACAAGTTTCTGAAGGCTAGCAAACCTGGTTTGTTTGGATCTAGAATCAAATGGAATTTTACGAAGTTTCTTGTCGACAAAAATGGAAAGGTTATCGAGAGATATGCAACTTCTACTGCTCCAATGTCGATTGAGGTCTCTCTATCTCTCTCTCTACTTGTGCCCTTTTTTTTGGAAGGTGTACTATTGTCTTATGCTTTGGTTCAAATTTACAGAAGGACATCCTGAAGGCCCTTGAGGAGTAGAACGAATGCATTTCCCATCCATTCCCCAACTTCAGAAGTAGGCGCTTGCAAAAGTACTCTGCTGTAGAAACATGTAGACGTCCATGATTATTCATAGTAAATTTGTGTAGTATTTCACATTCCCTCCTTGTTGTTAACGTCGCCTCCAAATGGTATCAAACTCCTCCTCTCGCATTTCGTAGGATTTTTATTCTTGTCCCGTCGGATACTGAAATGGTTGGCGTTCCTGATGCTGTTCAGCGGGTTCACGGAGACCAATTACACGCAGCTGACGGAGCTGTATCAGAAGTACAGGGACAAAGGTCAGCCAGAGTTTCACTTCTGTTCTTGCCGGCACTTTGTTTGCTTGTTTCTGAAATTACGAATATTTGGGGATTTTAGTCTGTTCTAATGATTGAAGAAGGTTCAGTCGGGCATAATTTTATTTGAAGTGCGGTGATGAATAACGAACCACCTAACTTTTCACCTGGAGAAAGTGTATGATAGGGGTACCACAAGGGAAAGCTGACCTGGTTTGGCAGATATCACTGAAGTGTATGATAGGCCCAATTTTTGTTTGGCCCTATCCGCGGTTGCATGCAAATAATGTGTTCTTCGACATGTGGACTTCAATGCACCTTAGTTACATTTGTAAGTGAATTCGTAGGTACTGCATGGCACAAAATGTTAGCTTGTCAAATAGGATCAGTGATGTAACATTTTCATCTCGATTTCTTGAGTGCTGATAACCACGTAAGAGTCATTGGTATTGTCCACTGTTATAGCCTCTCGACGTGAATATTTTTGGAGGTAAGGACCAATGTGTCCTCATTTTCATTTGAGAATGTAGATTGGTCAAGGCGATTTGAGGTGCCATCTTTTGAAGGTGAACGAAGGCCTTTAAAATGAGGCAGCTGAAAACCTGATTCCCAGTAGGCATATTCGCTTCCATTAGGATTCCTAAAATATCTTAACAACTGCTAAACTTCGATGAAAGCATGTCAGTTAAAGTATCAGCAACCTAATATTTTTCTGGTCAATGGCCATCTTTTATTTTCTTCAAAGCTGCACATTGAGAGGAGACCAAATGACATTGATAATGTTTATATGAGTTGTTACTTATGAATTAAGTACTAAACCCTCTCATGCACTTGCCTCAAATTTTACTTTTCTGTGAATTCAGTATGTGGATTCCAAGCCAATTGCGTCTTGCCATCCTACAAAATTCGATTCAGTTAGGCACATGGTGTGCTATTGACTCTTTGAATATTGTGTTGTTCTTATCTAGATATAGCTGAAACTGACTTCACGTATTTCAAAAATTGCCAGACTTTGAGATATTAGCATTCCCCTGCAACCAGTTCTTGCGACAAGAGCCAGGAACTGCTGACCAGATTAAAGACTTTGCTTGCACCAGATTTAAAGCTGAATACCCAGTTTTTCAGAAGGTGAACACCTTTTATCAGACCTACTTGCTTATGGAGATGTTATGATACCTTCTTATTCTTATTTTCCAAGATTAAGGACTGTAGAAGTTTAGTCGGTAGTTAGTTCGATATCTATATGTTTGTCACCCTATTTCTAGATGTCTCTGAAACAGTAAGAATATGTCATGGATGTTAAGAGGTGTTGCCTTTTTCCTTTTTTTGTTGGACATAATCAGTTGACTTAAGTTGATCTGCACAGGCAACTAATAAGCTGTTATCAAGTGCTTTTGAAGTGACATTTTTTTGGATAAAGTTGATGTAACCAAGAACTCGAACATGTTAAAAAAGAAAGAAATCTGATCACTCTTGTGGGATTTGGAGTTGCAGGTTCGTGTAAATGGCCCAGATGCCGCGCCAGTGTACAAGTTTCTGAAGGCTAGCAAACCTGGTTTGTTTGGATCTAGAATCAAATGGAATTTTACGAAGTTTCTTGTCGACAAAAATGGAAAGGTTATCGAGAGATATGCAACTTCTACTGCTCCAATGTCGATTGAGGTCTCTCTATCTCTCTCTCTACTTGTGCCCTTTTTTTTGGAAGGTGTACTATTGTCTTATGCTTTGGTTCAAATTTACAGAAGGACATCCTGAAGGCCCTTGAGGAGTAGAACGAATGCATTTCCCATCCATTCCCCAACTTCAGAAGTAGGCGCTTGCAAAAGTACTCTGCTGTAGAAACATGTAGACGTCCATGATTATTCATAGTAAATTTGTGTAGTATTTCACATTCCTGTTTGTTCTGCTTGCGTTTCCATTTATGTAAGTAGAGTTTGATTAGACACCATCGTATTATAATATAGTTAACTCCAATGGTTTGCATTTTTATTTTGTTAAGAAAAGTTAAACGTTGCTGCAGACTATGTAACATTGGGGACATACTATAGTTTAAGACAAGATTTGTGTTTATCTTTGTTCCATTCCAAACTACGGCTGCCTCTGGTTAGACCACGATATCACAAAATTTCATAGGAAGTTAAACTTCATAGAATCAAAGACTCAGTTGGGACATATTGCCCTGCTGTTTATTCCCTTTTTTTTCCTGGCTTCTTTTGTTCAGTTTGTTTCTGTAAACTCTGTTTTTTTTCTTTAACAAAATACACAGTGGGAGCCTCTCCTACTGTTTTTTGCTTCCGAAAAAGGAAATCACAAAATTTATGGTCAGATTCTGAAGGTTTCTGATAAGGCGTTTTTAGGTTTGCATAATCAGCCAGCATAAGAAATCTGAGATAAACAGCAGTTTAGGCAAAAGCAGCACAAGAAACGGAGACGTTTGACAGGTACACATTCAGGTCAGATCGCACATGAATGGTGCGTTTGGCAACGCTTGACAACTGGCTACAAAACAACCCCGCGAAACCTGCTACACAGCTCATGAGTCATGCCTGCAAACTACTTCAACATTCAGGGTTCCACTCACACAGTGACACGCGCCAAAAAGGAAAGAAAGACCTAAGAACATGGCTGGCTACATGTTGCAGCTAGGCTGCTTGAGAAAGAAAGAAAGATCATATGATGCGATATCCCAACTCACAGAAGAATCTCCTGACAGCAGTCCAGCACAATGCCGGCTGCCAATTCCACCACAACCTCACTGGAAAGAGTCCCGATCATACTTTATCAGAAGCGTCATCATCCTCCTCCAGCTGCGGTTGTTGCTGCTGCTGCGGCTGGGGTGAGCCCTCGGAGCTCCTGACCGCGGCCAGCTTTTCTGCCAACCTCTGCTCCAGCGCCCTTTGACCCCTTTCCCTGCAGCAAGTGAACAGCAGTCCTTCAGCTTGTCAAATGAGATGCCAAATGAAACCAGTATTGGCGATTGTCAAAGAGGCCCAAGCTCCACAGCAAGAGATCATAGTTGCTAGTCCATGCGGGAGCGCGGTGTTTTTAGAGCCATGCAGGAAAACCTAGTGAAATACGCTATGGCTGGACAAGTGAATGAATTATGTCTTCCTTTATATGTGCAAAAGGCACCAGAAGCATATACCCTGCACTGAATTTCGACTAAATAACACAGGATGACGAAGTCAAAGGACATTCATACCTCCTCCTGTTTGCCTCAATCGAGCCTGAACCAGGGAACTGTGAGCCATCCAATGTCTTGCCTGTAGCTTCAGGCTTCTGAGTTCGCCCACAAAGAAGTTTATCGAATATAGAAGCTATCGGATCCAAAATTGGCCTGCATATTTTGATAATATAAACAAGTTTTTAAGTCCAGAGAATGGCCATAACAGCTAGAAAGGAGAAGATAATGTAATACATCAGACAAACTTTTGAGGAGCAAGATAATGTAATCCAACAAACAAATATTCTTAAGCCACTTGAGATAAATCACTACCTCAAAAATCCAGGGAAGAAGCTTGAGAATGAAAATTCATCACTTGGGTCGCCTTTCAGGCGTGCCTCTAGTCTCCTTTGGAAGTAACGCAGGTAAATCCAACTCATGTAGATGCCAAATAGTATGATTGGAAGGTATGCCATTGATTCATTCAGGAAGAAGCTTACGGCAACCGAGCTAAATGCAACAATAGACGGAATCCACTGAGAAAGCAAGAGTGGGGTGTAAGGAACCGAGCTAAATGCAACAATAAAAAGGATTTAATTTCACAAAAGAAATGAGCACACACCTTTGCCTTAATCTTCAGCACAAAAAGATTAAGTTCCTGATCAGGTAAAATTTGCTTGATGCCAACTAGGAGTCCTGAAAGAATTCCATAAAACCCAGACAGAGGCGTGTAACTGCGGAAACAAATAAATACTATGTCAAGATTCATGGGTGAACCAGTAAGTATATGAAACATGGAAAAGCAAATCAATTTTAAGTGACATGAAAATCCAAAATCGATTCAAGTATGTTGCGTTTCCCAGCAACCAGCCAAGCCTAGTTCTGTCTTATCAGTTACAAATCCTGAGGAAAAAGATGACACAGAAGCATCATTTCACTTTCGAAATGAGCGAGCTAGGCAACCTATTTCAAAGACTACAAGCATCAATGAAGAAGCAAATAGGATTGCCTGTACAGCAATACTTTCATGATTATGCTGAAAAATACACCATAAAAGCTACGGATATCATATTAAGAAAAGTATTTGACTAGTAAGCTAGTATTCAGAAATGAGCCACTTACAGGTAGCTCTCCTGCTGTGTTATGTAGTACAAAACAATAGCCGTTATGAAGACACACACCGACGTTGAGAGATTGACAATAAAAATGAACTTCAGCAGCTCCTTAGCGCCCCATAAAGGCTCCAACACCTTCCCAAATAGAAGAAGACCAGCTATGCTGACAATCACCTGGAAACACATAAGCCTCGTCAGACAAGGATGGCCTAGGACAAGCAGTCTTTCCTAAAGAAAAGATTAAGTTTAAAATGATTTCAAATTAAAGTACGCAGGCAGCCTTAGAGGTGAAAGCATCATGGGAAACAGAAAACATTACAACACAGTAGCACCCTTTATCATTTTTCTAACATGCTAAGAGGTCTTATTTTGTTCCGATGCTGGTCAGCTGGAGAGGAAACTGAAGCAAACAGAATGGTGCATTGGCATATTGGAGATATGTCAAAGAAAACCTACCCCTGGAATCGTTTGCTCTATATAACCAGCAGTTACCAGGTTCCAAGCAAATGGGATTGTCCTGTACAGAAAACGCCTCTATTTAGTAAACCACAAGGAAAACAGTTGACCAGTAATCTACCATGAAGAAATTGCAGGAGAAAGATCATAGCAAGCTGAATAGTACACAAATGTAGGATCAGGATTGCAGTGTGCACCTGGCTGGTATCAGCGCGAGGTAGTCGGCTGCTGAAGGGAACACCTGGACCAGAATGTGGCCGAGGAACAGGACGACCGCAAGGCCCTTGCACAGCTTGGTGAACCCGGTGAAGAACCTCCCTCCTCCCTGCATTCGCGGAACCAATCAGGCACTACGCATAAATGCAGTTGCTAGTTACGCACTTCATCCGGTGCGTGTGCAACGGATATCATCCTGCTGCTAGTATGGTAAGTGATCTGTCTGGGAAGCAACCAATAGGCTGGCGAGTGGTGAGTGGTGACCCTCGGAAATGAGGAGGAGGCCTATAGCATGTCCTCGCCGGGGGGGGGGGGGGGGGGGGGGGGGGGGGGGGGGGGGGAGCCGCGCGCGCGCGGTCGATTCGATTCGGAGGAGGCCGAAGCACGCGCGCGGATCAGCGGCGAGGTACTACTGTACTAGCGGGCGCGAAGGCACGCGCGGCGAGAGAGGGAGGAGAAAGGGAGTGTGGCGGTGGAGCCGTACCGCTGCGGGGACCGGGATGGAGGCGGCGGAGGCGGTCATCGTCGTTGCGGCGGCGGCCTTCCTCCCCCTCGTGCTCAACACTCGTCACAAGAC